>JAAGAY010107182.1:2247-21357 GCA_011801015.1 Ardeotis arabs
TCTTCCCCTACGGCTCGCCTTACGGCATTCAGGAACAGCCTGTTCTTGTGCCTTTAAGATCTCCATCTTGAGGAGCATCCAGGCTTCCTGGACCCCTTTACCCTTAAGGAGCAACTCCCAAGGGAACCTGGCAACAAGCGTCCTGAACAAGTCAAAGTCCGCCCTCTTGAAGTTCAGGATAGCCGTTCTGCTAGTCATCCTTCTGACATCTCCAAGAATAGAGAATTCTACAATTTCATGGTCGCTCTGCCCAAGACAGTGCCCAACCTTCACGTCTCCCACCAGTCCTTCTCTGTTAGTAAAGAGTAGGTCAATCAGGGCACCACCCCTGGTAGGCTCTTATACCAGCTGCATAAGGAAACTATCTTCCACACCCTCTAGTAACTTTTTGGACTGTTTCCTCTGCGCTGTTTGATATTCCCAGCATATATGGACCTTTTGGACTGTTTCCTCTGTGCTGTATGATATTCCCAGCATATATGGACCTTTTGGACTGTTTCCTCTGTGCTGTATGATATTCCCAGCATATATGAGCATTTTAGATGCTCATATTACTTTTAAGCATTACTGAATGTTACTAGAATAGCAGTGTGGAAGTTATATCGCAGTTTATATTTTACAGGTACCTTAAAATCAAAGCATGTGACTAATGGCTAAATACAAAGTGATTAAATACAGCAAAACAACATGTGCAAACAAAATGGACCCAAGAAACTTCCCACTCTATGAAGAAAACACCTACCAATATAACAAGTTATAATATCAGAATGTACTAGACTAGTCAAACTACACTCAAAGCGTGATAATTTTTTATATATGCATATCAGCCTAAGGTTCCAGCTTCATTTTCAATACACTGATCTGACTTCAGTTTTTAATCAATTACAATGTAAATGAGGAAGACTAAAGAAAAGCAATAGACTTGTGGGCAAATTCATCCTGGAAGCTGTTTGCACAGTCATACCAGTAAAACTACTAAAAATTACTAAACCAGAATTTTCCATAAAGCAGATCATGAAGATGTGCAATACTCATTCTGCCAGCTACATTGAAGTAACAACATAATCTTTATGAAATAAAAAGGAGGAGGCTGTAGAAATAAAGTTATCATTTGAGCATTTATTTTCACCACTTCCGAATCCATTCTATGTTTATCCCATTCAATCTATGGAGGCAAAAAATAGTGATATCCGTTGCTCAGTATACACCCAGCATTTAAACGTCTTTCAATAGAGAGCAATAGATCACATCTGAGATCTGTTCAGCAGGTCAGCAAATAGGTCAGATCTCAGCACAGAAATCCTTCCTGTCTCTAAAACTTTTAACACACAGGTTATTGCACATGTCTATAGAAGGAATCAGAACTGACTTTCTATTTCAGCTGATCAAAGTTGCCTTGAAGGCCACTTGGATTTTTCAGAAGGCAAGTGGTTTTAACTATACAGACTCACAGAAAATGCAAAAGTATTCACAAAATACCTGTTTAAAGTTGTAATGAGAGACTCCAGACTACATCTTGAATTTTATAGCCCATTTATCACAACTGCTCTTACAAAACCAGGCTGCATCGGATGCCGTGTTTTGGCAGAAGTTATAGTCAAAACATTTTTGGTAGCTTCAAAATATAACAGACATACAAGATACTGTGTAGTGTTAGGACACAGCACTTACGAGGCTACCTACAAACAAATACCGCGGACCTGGAAGCCTTTACATCCCTATTCGCCTGTCAGAAGCTGTAAGTATCAGCAAAGTCCATTCTGGACATTAAGACATCCATAAACCTGAAGCCTCCCAGGAATCTCCAGCTCAAAACTGCCACCATGCAGGCATACCACCCTAACAGCTTCTTCTAGTGGTAATCTCTACTTGGATGACAGAACGCAGTATAAGGTATCCACCAAATTGCCACTAGTTTTAAAATTGTTTCAGAGCCTTTCAACAAGGCAAACTTGATAAACTGCTAAACAGTGATACCCTGCCAAGAAATAAAAGTTAAAAGTCTCTTGACCTCCCTGGTCCTTTCCTCAAACAAAGCAGCCCTGTTCAACGGCATCATTTCTATTAATTAATATATTGTAACTCATTGCCTCAACTGATGATCATCTTGCTAAAAAAAAGGTAAAGTCTTTCTATAGGTCTGTGCAATCAACTGCTCAATTTTTTAAAATTATTAAATATTGTCTTCTTCCAACACATTTTATTAGTCATGAGCTCCGAGGGACAAAGAAAGGGAATTTTTGTAGTGAGTTGTATTTGAATTGACAACTTGTGCAATACTGACTTCCACTTAACACCGCACTTCAAGCTGAGCTAAGCTTGCCAGACCTACCTAATAATAATCTAGGTTTATCTAGGTTTAATAACCAATTTTTAGTTTTTGTCCTTATTTCTTGAAATATAACCCCTGCACTGCAGTTATCCTGATGTATGTATCAATCCAATGGCATCTGGATGGTTTACACCTCTGTATTACCATGCTCACCATACACTGATCACTCATCTACCACAAAGAAGCTTCACCTCTAAAGCAGTAGAATAGGTAAGAAGCACATCCAATCTCCTATCACAGTTTTCTCAGTATTTTATCCTAACGTCAAAAATATTCTTGCTAAATAACCATCTTCACTCAAATGTGATTTTTAGTTCCACTCTGAGCATGCTGACACTGGCCACGCACTCTCTTGTCAAAGGGTCTGCAGTTTGGCAATCAAATTATATTCACTCCCATTGCCTCTGGGTCTTTCTGAAACTGTTATTACTGGTCAAGACTCAGAGTAAATCTCTGGAAAAATCTGAACTACTGATTATGACTCATCTCTTAAATTGAACTGGTTGAGGGTCTAAAAATGCACAATTTTGTCAGCAAGAATGCCATACCGTGATCAGATATTGGAATGTTAATACAATTACTCCATAATTCTTATGCTGCTTAATCTCTCTAGTATTTTACTTTTTATTAGAATTTATTATTTCTGTCTTATCTAATCACAGTAATATTAATAGGTGAGGAAAAAATGGTTCAAGGAAAGCAGATTACTGTTGTAATGCACATAATAATTGGTCATTTTGCACCTTGAATTACACAGAAAGGGTAACTCTCAATTTAGCATGTTAACTATCTTGCAACATGCCCCTTAAACAAAAAAATTCTTGAGAATGAAATTTACTTTTTTAGTATAATGGATAAGTTCTCTTTAGTTCCTAGGCCATTATTTAGTCACATGTTCATTACAATGAAGTTCGTATTTGCACTTTGACAGTTTCAATCAAAGACTGTCATGTAGAGCTCAGCACAGGTTTTCCCTACCCCAAGCTTCTCACAAAATATGAATCTTTGGTCAATATGGATACCTACTTCCACAACAGTTCCTCACTGTCAAAACAATATTACTTCACAAATATTTTCCATTATATTCATACTAGATTATATAATGATATTCATAAATTCAATGTTTTCAGAGAAAAACACTTTCAACAGCTCCTTCATTAAAATCTGCTTTCCTCTCTATTTAAATCTAATATTGTATAGAGCAGAGTGCTTAAGATAAAAGTGGAAAAGGAAAGGATATGCCATATTCTTTCTCAAAGGAAAGGATAAGGCATTCTATGAATACTAAAATGCAGTCCTGATGCAACTAGTATTCCAGTAAAATTTTATCATCCATAATACACTTAAGAGAAAGTTGCATTATGTTCACTGAATGTAATTTACACAAGATATTACTTCATTTTAGTCTATTCTGTCAAAGGCTTGTCTTTGTGAAAGGAAAAGAGGGAAAAAAAAAAAAAAAAAAAAAAAAAAAATGCATGTGGCACCTAGAAATAATATTTAAGAGATCTGCAGTGTAAGACTTCAGTTTAAATCAAATTTCATACCATGAAAGAGATTCACAATCACGTTTTTTTTAAATCTTTTTTTTTTTTCCCCAACTACCAGCAATTCAGAAAAGTCAATAACATGGTTTTTGATAACAGATGCATTATTGTATTTAAATGGAATATAGACCTGAAATTGAGGGATTTGTAAAACAAAAGTCTCATAAAAAGATGTCTTTGAGGCATTTTATTAGAACTGTTCAGACCAACAAGTTTAAATGGATAAGACTGATAATAAGCTAAAAATATTACCTGAATTCTCTGAAGAGACAAGCTCATGCTCTCTGTCTTAGAAAAGCTCACTGCTAGTCATGTATACACAGATAAATACATAATTTTAAAAACACAAGTGAAGATAAACAAAACAGAGGGGTGAGCGGGAATTAAGATGTAAAGAAAGAGACTAAAAATGCAGAAGAAAACCCCTATTTTTCAGAAAACAAAAACTAAAAGTGGAAGAGGAAGCTATTAAAAAGAACTAGTACATGAAGAGTACAAAAAAACTTTGAAGATTTTTGAAGTTTTTCTAAAGACCTTTCACATACACTCAAAGTCATTGTTAGCTTTCTGTTATGAGGCATTTTTAACAAGACTTTTAGCAGGTAATTAGGAAGTCAAATTACTTTTTTGATGCCATACTTCATACTATAAACAATATTCTTTGCCGTAATATTACACATATGCACACTGATAATTTCCAGTGAGACTGCCTCCAAGTTCCCCTGTGATCGAAATGCAAATGAAAAGTTCAGTTTGTTTGATTTTCATTGCACACCTCTGGCACGCTTTGGCATCCAGTCAGTACTGACAGGAAGAACCTGGCAACTACTAATCTAGAACCCCACATGTTTGTTTCTTTATTAGCAGATTTCATTTTAACTATTACATATTTAATTTCTTTCTAGCATGCATGACATGATAACATAGTCAAATTTTACTCAGCATACTGGGCTGGGTGACCTCTTGTCACCAGACCATTTTGTAATAACCTAGAATCTACTGTGCTCCTAACTTATTTTACAGGATCTGAAGTACTTATTACTTTTATTTTAATAATTAGAGGCTTCTTAAATCCAGGATTATATCAAATAATTTATTATATTCTTAATTATAGCATCTCTATACCATACAAAATGCATCCAGCTACAGGCTTTCAGGATGTAAAAACAAAATTAAAAATTAACTTTCAAATTAATTCCTCTCAAAGTACACAATTCCCACTTTACCTTCAAGGAAAGACTTTCTCAAAGACTTCAGATGATCATAAATCTTCTGAATGGATTAGAATTTACATTACTACTTTACTGAAAATGTTTTTCTTAATCTTTTCAAGAGAAGCAGTAAAATTGAACACTTCTGCTTTTCCCAAAGTTGCCAGGATGGTTTACAAAGAAGCAGGCTTGCAAGAGTCTAACAATGAACATCTTCCATAGATCAACATCAACGCCTTCAGTTGACACCAAAACCAACAGGACATTGAAAGTTATGGAAATGCAAGTGCCAGATTTTTTTTCATTAAGTTTATTAGACAAGGCATCACCTATTACAAATGCACAATTTAATCCTTAGAAGTAATTTTCAGAAGCTTTAGAGAACTGTTTGAAGCACCTAATGGAATTCTAAAGTCCAGAAGAAAGTAACGACGGTAAAACTTATTAAAAAGTGAGCTAAAAATATAAAACTGAACTTTTTTCCCAGTCATTGCTTTCAACATCACTACAGTAGTATATTTTTTGTTTCAGCATAAATTCAGCTATTTTCCCTTGCAATTGTTATATAAATTAAATTCATATTTAGATTTTTGTACATCCCATACGTTGAAATAATTACCCGAGTATCAGAACTTCAGAGCAAAACAAATGAAAAATCCACCTCATCCCCTTAATGCCAAGATCTAAATTAAAAGCAGAATATTTTTTTTCTTAGTGTTTTCCTTTTAGTCCTGGAAAAGTAGAAGGGTATGAAATCCTAACCATGACAAATAAGGAAAATGACTTTAATGTTTGTTTGGTTTGGGGAAAGAAGACTGCAGGAATCAAACTATATCTCAGAAGGAAACAAAAATATTACCCTCTAAGTCCATAACTGCCCTTTCAGTGACTCTTCTGAGACAGCAGCAATAACAGATACTATGCAGAATATGTATATGGGAGGAGTCTGTAACTGTACTTACGTATTTTTTAATCAACAGAATTAACAACTGTGTCTACTGAACAGAACCTAACAATCACTTTGTAGGAGTTTGTTTTATCCATCCAGATAAGAAGACTTTGTGTCGTGCTTTTCTGCCTTTTCTCAGAGGACAGGTAAGAACAAGAACAAGAGTATTTAAACTAGGAGTGGATAATGTTCACATTCTTTTCTCATTGCCTTTACAGTGTTAGTCTAGCATATCGAACTGAAAAAAAAGTTTTCATTTTTAAATCAATTAGCTCTTTTACCAAATAACTGAGTTTAATTTTACTCAATTTTATTAAAATACCATGAGCTTAGGACATCTAACAAGCATTAGATGCTTCCTACTTATTTCCATCCTGCAAAATAAGTTCAATTTCACTGACTGAAAGCAACACTTCTTTTCTTCAGCCCCACTGGACACCATACGCCTTCCTCAAAGAGGGCTTTGTTTCAACGATCATTTGCTCCTGCCAGATGAGGCCACACGACTGAACCTTGTCTCAAACTCTGCCTGTGGCACATGACAGCAATATTTTTCATATCTACCTCCTCCACCCCACTTCCCTCCAACAGTACAGAATGAAGTCTGTAGGTTGTTCCATCTCTCCTACTGATACTGCTCTACTTTTGGCAAAGACTTTGAACAGCGGAGAAAGGGTGGGACCTGGGTGTTGTCCTGCCCCCTGGTTCTACATCCTGGTGTAGAGAGTAATTTGCTTGCAGACCTACAAGAGTCTCAAGTCTTTTCCCAGCAGGGTTGACTGTGTAAAGCAGCGTAAGCAATCCATGGGAAGTATCACCTCCCAAGCATTACTGTAGGCCCCAAAGCAATGCAGGCAGATATTTGCCAAGCAAGAATTTGAGAATAAGCACCTTGGAATGAAGAGGATGCTGTAACCTGAACATAACCTAGCCCAATGACAAGTTGAACTGAATTAGGGCAGTACAATAACTTCAACATAGAACAATAACAGAACAAGCATTGAGCATCCCTAGCGTGTGATGAAGCCTCTGACTCCGTGTAAGAAACTGGATCTACATAGCAGCTTGAAGCCTTTAATGAGTCTGATGCAAGGGGGTCAGGGGGGAGGAGAAAACAGGAAAGTCCTGCTTGAACAAAATTGTAAAACACAGGTGGGCAAAAAGCCACACATCATCTGCTCAGTCTCACTGAACAGCAGTTTTCTGTATCAGCAGTAGTAAACTCAGCACATCCTGTAACCGCTGGTACTAAAAGACACGCACAGCATGACCAGTGACAAGGTGTCAATCACATTGTGCTTTAGAGCCTCGCAGCTCACTGAGTTGTCTGCCCTTCCTGCTACACCTTGGGGAAAGAGGTTTTCCCTTATTCTGCTGGCTTGCCTGGTGAACAGCAGTGACACTCAGCTGGCATTTAACAGAGACATAAGTACAGTGAACAGAAGTGTCAGCAGGACAGAGTTTCTCCATGTCACTCCAGCCTGGTGGTGAGCTACTCAGGTGATACACAAAGCAAGAAAGGATAGTCTCTGATGTTTTGGGCAACTGCAGGGTTCTTGAAAACTTTGGGAAAGGTATTTTTGTCTTTCCTGATATTGTCTCTTCTACAAGTTGCAAAGGTGGCTGGATATACAGTTTTCAGACCCAATTTGGAATCTCTTTGCTTTTACATAGTAGTCAGCTGGACAAATAAAATTCCAAGTTATTTCATAATGCAAGCTTGTGAGTTCCAAAGATGTTGTCACTGCTTTACTCTTGCAAGGCTCTTTGCACGTTCATAGCCTACATCATCAGTGTGGTACTCTGTCTACAATGAGTCATTTCTAAATAGATCAGTTAGAAATAAAGCCTGACAATGCTGTTCAAATTGAATACTCTGTTAGTAGTCAAGATGTTCATATATAAGTTGATTTATTAACCATTGTCTAAGACAAGACTAGTCAGATACTTTAAAGATTCACAAGACAATTTTTTCCTTTAAAATTCACAGCCTAAAATTCTTTTTTTTTTTTTTTTTTTTTTTCCATTAACATGACTTCAAATGCTGGAGCCCTCTTCCCTTTTTTTTTTTGTTTTGTGGGGTTTTTGTTGTTGTTGTTGGTTTTGGTAGGGTTTTTTTTGTTTTCCAAGCACAGCATACTCAGGGGGCATACTCAGAATGACCCCTCTGAAACACTTCTACCTGAAGGCGATCCTCCTCATTCATTTCATCCTCTTACATTAACATCAGCAAATTTCATCTTTCCTTTTTATCTCATGTCCTTTTATTACACACCTGTTCAAACAGAGGAGTTAAAACCAAGCAAAGCTTCTCCTCTGCTCACTGATTCCTTCAGCTGCATTGAACACTAACTTTGGTTTGATACAGCAATTTTCAGCAGACCGTGTAAGCTTTCTTTCATTTCTGGAAAGCAATAGAACCACTCAAGAGCCATTCTTGAATTACATTTTAGTAAAACATTACTACAAGCTTTAGTGACTTGACTGTAATCTAAACCATATTTGTTTGTTTTCTTACAACAGCAGCTTTCCACGTAAATATTAGCACAATTTCAATGGTTTCAGTATGACATTAATTTTTTTCACCCTCCTTTTATTTTATAGGTAAATCAAAATACTAATATTGTTGCTTTTTTAGTCTTGATTCTATTTTTAACCTGTATTACACAAGAGACAGACTCAGGAATATTGAATTCTTCTACAGCTCCAAGGCACACAATACACCTCTTTCTGAGCCTAACTTGATGACATATTTGTTATCTTGGCTTATTCATCTGCTATCCTTACACAGCCATTATAGTAGCATAGTCAGTTCATGAGTATCCAACGTAGTAATTCACAGGCAACTGGAATTTCACTGCCCTAGTATTTACATATGGAATGCTTAACGTGTCTTTATGTATTTAACTCCTGTAACTCAGTAGACGTTCAGAGATAACTCATTCTGAATAACAGAAAATTAAACTGGTTTAGCTAGGTTCTTATTTTCTGCAAGTTTTCCAGTGTCATTACCTTTTTAAGCCCAAATAGATGATTTTTTTTTTTTCCCAGGTAAAACAGCATATTCCTAGTTCTCCCGTGAATTTAGGGTTGAGTCAACGTTTCTAGATGTCTAACAATGTATTTTTACTGGCTTCTTCAGGAGAAAAAAAAAAAGACGTATAATACTAAGAAATTTACTATATTTAAATTTCATTTAAATAAGGTTCTCAGAAACATTATTTGTAAACATTTAAGAGATGTACAAGAGAATTTGATAAGAAACATTTAACAGCTATCCGTTTCTATGATATTTCCTTAAGAGTTTAAAGAATAGTCATTTCAGAAAGACTTTTCATAACACAACCTCCTCAAGTACAAAATATTTATTACAAAGAAGAAAAAAATAACACTAGATGGCTTAATTTCCATGGGCTTGCCAAAGGTAGTGCTCCACATACATCCATCTTTGTGGTCTTAGCAAGTTTTTTTTTGTGTGTGTGTGGTTTTTTGGTGTTTTTTTTTTTTTTTTTTTTTTTTTATATTTTTTTTTTTTTTTTTTTGTTTTTTTTTTTTTTTTTTTTTTTTTACAACTGTTTTCTATTGTCTTCAGATTATGTTCAGATTTTATTCAAGGTTTCACAAAAAAAAAAACCAACCCATTTTAAGCAACCTAAATGTTAATTTAGTTGATAAGAAGCAAAAAGTAAATACTGAGAATGTTATTATCTGAACAATGGATGTGAAATATCTGAAAGTTGCTCCTTTAGACAGGGTTATCTTCATCATCATGATCCTTGCATTAATCAATTCACAAAATGAAACAGTATTAATGCAATTCTTTAATCATATTTTGTACTAGTCAACTAGATCACACTTGCAAACCACTGCAAGAAAAGCTTCAGAAACAGTGCTTCTACGACTGTTATATTACAGGAGCAACAGATATTTCTTTCTGTGTTGGCATGGAAAATAGGCTTCATAAAGCCATGATTTTTGTTGTTTAAGATACCAAGACGGGGTTTAGATTGAAATTGGAAGTATAGTTTTCAATTTGTATTGTCAGAAAATATCTATAAATTTGAGCTTCAGGAAAGCTTTTAGGAATATGCTAAGCTATAAATTATGCAGACCTAAGCATTACTATGCTTTATAGACTTCTCAGTGTCTCAGGGAAGGGAAAACTGACTTTTTCAAACTATTTATCTCTGAAGAAAAAGCTTATCAACTTCCACACAACCCCCCCTTCTAAGCTGATGCTAAATAGAAGCAAGTAGAACATTACTCCTGGCCCAATCATCACAAGAGTTAGCAATAACTTAACTCTAGTATGGACAGTAAAGTAGTAGCTACAAATAAGTTAGTAACCTAGTCCAAATAGCATACAAATACATCAGCATAATGAAAACAGTTCAAATTCCTGGATAATATTTGAATAATCTCAGAGCTTCTCATGCTTGTTAATAGCACATTAGCAAAATCACTGTACATTCCTGTGCCACTTTCACAGATTGCTTTACTGAATTTCTTGATTTTGTCTGTTTCATTTTTCAAAACAGACTATAAGGGTAATCATTTTAGGTACAGCCTGCAGTAACCCTGTTACTAATAGTGTTATAATTCAAATCATTCCAAGAGTTTTTTTTTGAAAAAAGACTCTTTCAAGGGTAACTAAGACACCTATAGTTGTAAAAAGGGGATGCTACTGTACTTATGACCCTGAACCAAGCCTCCCAAATTACTGTATTGAGTAAACAGTTTCCTTCATTTTCAGTAACTCAGACAGCATCTCAAAGAAGATGATACTGTTTGTCAGCATTTTACATCTAGAGAACAGCCCCACATGACAGGAAAATAAACATGACTAGTTTCTTGGTTAAATCATTTAACTTGTGTTGAATGTCAAAAGATTTAAATCTCACTTCCACAACAAAATCCCTGGGTTATCTCAGCAGGTTAATTCTTTCTACACAAGATAGAAGAAAGCGGTTATTAAGGTAAAAGAGAAAGGAACGGTGTCTGTGCAGTGGTACTGATCCTGATGGTGTGGAATTGTTAGCGTACAACAAAATAAACAGCAGGGAGATGCCAAGAGCATGCAACCATTGCTGCTTTTGCTTGTGAGAAAGGCACCACTGATTGCTAGAATACCTTGAAGTAGCCTGTTCTTCTTGAAATAAAGTAACATACAAAGATTATAGTAGAGATTTAATTTCCATTTCACATGACATTTTTCTTTCATGCTCTGTGAACATGCAAAGTAGAAGCTGAATATATATATATATATTCAGTATATTCTTCCACGGTAAGCAACATCTCTTAACAGAGTACCCTAACCCCAGCCCCATACAGGAAAATGTCAGAGCAGCGCATATATCATTAAGTATTCCATATAAATTGCTCATAAGTTATTTTTCACCTACCCCTTCCCCAATTATTCATGATACAAAGTTCTCCCAGTGACTAAATTGACAGAACCACCTTGGGGACCAGAGGCCAGCAATAACTCTCTTATTACTACAAAGCCTAAAGTGGTTTTGCCATCTAGAGGAAAATTGGCTGCATAGCTTCAGAAAAAGAATTGCCTCTTCAGAGGAGGCATTCAGAGGAGCATTCAGCAGCACTGGAACATCCACTGGGGAGGAAGAGGAAGAAGTTCCTTTGAAGACACTTTTCCATGGAAGTTTTAAAGACTAATTGATACCTTTCAATTTTTATGCATGAAGAGTTTGCCTTGGCCTGATTTCCCATTCCAACTTTGACAGAAATATTAAACAAAAATAGTCTTAAAACCATTAGTAATAAAAGAAAACAGCTATGATTACTGTTGTCAAATGGGTTTCCACATCGCCTGCCTCCTATGTTTACAATGTATTACACCTATTTACACACAGAAAGGAGATTGAGATAGAATTCATTTAATCTTTAAATTCTGGGAAGTAGTAGGGAGTGTCAAGCAGTCAAGACTAATTCAGCAAGCAGAGGAGACTTGAAACCTTCTTGGAAAAACATAATGTAAAAATGTAATGCAGTCCAGCCTAGCTCTGCTTTGTTTTCAACTGTTTTTCTGAACTGCCCCGTTAGATAAAAGATCTGAAACTCTGGTTGTATTGAACTCACGCTGCAAGGGAACAGTAAAACAAGAAGAGAAGAAAAACAAAAAAAAAAAATCTGTTTTATACTTCCATAACTGCTGGAACATTTATTAATTTCAGTGTAACAGACCAATTAATAGTTTAAGAGAACAAATAAACCAGGAAAAAAAAGTTATTTTCTATTTTAAAGAGGTCTCAGGTTTGCATGTCCTCATGATCGTTACTCTTACTGTATTCAAAAGTTAGAAACAAGGCATATTCTTCAGTTTTAGCCACAGAGAGTACCAGAAAGTGTAAGCAACATTTGCAGCTGTTGCAGTTGCACAGTATGGAAGACAGCATTTACAGACTGACCAATTATTTAATTTATTATTTGTGGGTGGTAAGGTGTGCAGGTAAATTCCCATATATACTAAGCACCTAGTCTAAATTTCAAGGTGTATGAAAACTTTTAATATTAAATAGCAACATATATTAAAAAAAATCCTTGCAAATCAAGCTGTCAAGAGATTTTTGTTTAATACATTATTAGCCCAGTCTTGCAACTGAACTGACATTACTCATTCCTGAGCACAGTGCTGCACTGTGGTTGCCCTCTGGCTGTGCAGGTATAGGAAGTCAGTTACTTTGCTATAAGGTGCTACGATGAAATGCTAGTAGTGCCAAATTTCTGACAGGGAAGCAGAAACCGGAGTCTAGAACTGAAGTCCGCTGTCATGCCACCACAACTGTTTTTAAAAAGCCGAAGCCTTCCGTCGTCATTGCAATGGCCCAGAACAGATTCTATGCAGCTAAACTACACTGGATCCAAACCCAACATACATTGGTTCAGCTCCAGGCTGAAAGCCATCTCCTGCCCCAGCTGTGCCTACACTTTGTCATTCGTCACCATCCTGGAGGTAACTTCCCCGCTGATTCTGGAGAAATCTTATTACTTAAGATCCTTTAAAATAAAAGGATCATTCACATTAGTATTGCCCAAGTACACAGTGCACAAGAATCTGAAATGGACTGTTTTTTCATCTATTAACTGCTCTCACAACAACCACCAAGAACCTTCCTTACTGTTTCTTTTCTAAATTCAGCATTTCAAAGAGCCACTTAGAGCTCTGCTTCCTTGGATAATCCTCGTCAATCAAGGTAACTGGCTTTGAATTTGCTTCTCTCACTCCTCACTCTTACGTATAGAAATTACCTCAAACTATAATTTAATTTGATTTGCCTGTTCTAAACCTTATTTATTTTTTTTTTCTTCTCTTGAAATATCAGTTGACAGACTTCATGCATACTGTTACCTCAATATGACTTCCTTATAATAAAAACAAAGAATTTTCCTTTTAAGTCTTCCACATAAGAAAATATCAGGCTTATTTACCAAGTTTGTGAGGTTTACGTAAATACAGAAGGAAAAAATATACATTTTCTCTGCTGCAACTTGGCCTACTGAGAAGGCCTTCTACTACACAAAAAATATGCTGTCAGGACTAGCTGACAGTCAGGTACGACCACTACCACTGACAAATCAGGTGGTAGGAACCAAACCAGAAAGCAGCATCATCACCTTAAATTTTGGGGGCTGAGCAATAGCCTCAGCCTTCTCAGTGTCACAGACTTCAGGACATCACGCTAGTTTTGTCCCCTCCCGGAGTGAGGTCCTTGGTGCCAGCCTTGCCAGGCTTTAGGCAGCCCTGAAGTCCCCTGCACACAGCTCCCAGGGCTGAAAGCAGTATTGTGCAGTGTGTACGACACGTTCTTACAAGCAATTCGCTTTGCTTCTTCACTTGCACTATAGGGTAACACCTCTTTGGAGCCTAAATCCAAACAGAAAGTCCTCCAGGGCTACTTCTGCTGTTAAACTATGGCTCTGCATTTTCTAAGTTTACTTTGTGTGCAATGTCGCATTCATTGTTTCAGTGCTGAACCAAGAGCAAAATCTCTGCAGATTGGCTCATAGAGCAGGAAAAATGAAGAAAAAAAAAATACACTTCTGAAGCTTTAAAAAAAAAAAAATCAACACAACAAAAAAAACCCGAACTTACAAAAAAAAAATATTTTCCTGTGTTTAAATATAAAATGTCCTACAGAAGCGCTCTGCCGAGCACGACCACGGGGATGCCAGCAGACGCCCGCGCATGAGCCGCCGGGGGAGCCGCGTCCGGACGCCCCGGCCGCTCCGTGCGAGCGCGGAGCGATGCTGCCACCTACCGGAGGAAGTGGGGGAGCCGCCGCCGCTCCGCTCGGGCGGGACTCGGCTCCCGCTACACCGGCAGAGCCAGGAGATCGCCTCGGCGTAACAGAAGATATCGCTAAGCCTTCAATACACGAAAAATATGCTCTGATTGGCTTGCATCAGCAGGCAGAATGCCTTTAACTCACCTGCCTCATTTCAGTGAGCTCAAAGAGGTTCTTCATTTACCACGCATTATCAATTCATTTGTCACACCAAGATACAAGGAAAGCGCATTTACAGGTTAATTCTGAAGAAGTCCCTGCTTGGGTGTTTACATGCTTCACCAAAACGCCTATGCCCGTTTTCAGACACTTAGAATTTTGTGTGGCAACGAGGCGACGGCATCAGTGGCTCACTGTAGCTTATCGCTGCCTTTCTGCAGACATATTGTAGCTTAGCAGCCTAATGAAGCACCACACAATTTTAAAACATCTGTTGCTAAGTGTTCTGCAGAGACACAAAGGAGTTAGTTGTCAAAGTAGTTAACCTTTACTGCTCTGAAAAAAGTGGATAAACGGGAAAGGAACCTGTGCAAGTATTTCCGTGCCACAAAGAAGTGGCAATGAACAAGACATTCTTGCAATAATTTTTCCTGTTTGCGATACTGCTCTCACTTGACAAAGCATTTGTTCTGCAGAACAGAAACCAGCACAAGAAAAGGAAATAGACTTTAACAAAAATATTTTCTTACTTCCAGATAAAGTATAAAAAGTAAAGACCAAAAGACGAATTTTAAAATCTCTAGGCTACCGTGATTGCTTTATAAAGAGCATACACTTCCAGCTATGTACTGCAAAAAGCCTAATGGCAAACCACATAGCAAGCTTTGATTACATCGAACTATATTTCTTTATTTGCTGTTAAAAAAAACAAATAAATAAAAAATTCCCCCTTTAGATAGAAGTTATTGTCCACAAAGCAACCATGTTCAAGACATGACTGTCATTGAGCGAGCTATTCATACACATCAATAGAGGAATATAGCCTTCAACATGTGCAATAGATGGCATAATTTGAATTCAATCTAAACTTCCAACAAGCAAATCCAATTCTTTTGTTCCAAAGTTTGGAGTTTGTGCTTAGATTCTGGATCATGTGTGAATAACAGTAGTTATATATATATAGGTCTTGCACCTTTGCAAGTTTTTGGTCCCTATTTACCCCTTGTACTTTTAAAGTGGCATTTTAGGCCACTTACAAGCATTCTTTCCCAGGCAAAAAACAGAGAAATGGCACTAAAAAGCAGTGTTATATGTTTTTCCTAGATAAGCTGGCACTAAAAAAAAAAAAATATGCCACAAAAAAAAAAAACCCAGGAATAGTAGTCCTAAAAATTTTAAAAAAGTTAAGAAGAGAAACAATGCTGGATTGTGTCTTCACATTGAGCATTTTAGTCTTTCTTCCCCTATGCATTTGTTCTACTTTTCTTCCCATTTCTTAAATTCCATTGTCTATTTTCTTCCCTTTATCATCTTTCATCAGTCTTCCAACACCTTATATGTAGCTTACTAGCTCTTGTTCCTTCTGTCTCTCTTGCATCTCCTTATCTCCATCACATTCAAACATCCCAAAAGCCTACTGGCCTCTATCCAAAAATACGTGGTTACAGATTTCCAAAAGAATGTAAGTCTATTCTTATGAACACCCTATCCAAACAGATTCATGGCAGGACATAAAGTACTTAGGATAGCAAGTTCCTTAATCTGCAGGTATTTGGCACATCATGTACTCATCGCATACAGAATAATCCAGTATGTGAATCAGCATAAAGAAGAACTAAGAATGTAGAGCAGGAGCTAGAAATGAGGGGGGAAGCACTTCTCAGAGCCGACAGTCAACCAGTCGGGTATCTGATATGCAAATGCAAGGCTAACGAAGCATTTCTGTAGTAACATTTCAAAAAATCATATACTATAAAATACTTGCCAAGATAATGATTAAATCACCATGAGGAGTGCAAAAGGAATCCAGGTTACCTACTAATCATGAAGCGGGGAGGGGGAAACTATTTAAAGTTTGATCTCAGGTCTAAAGGCATAAGCTTTTGGGTTTTGTTTTTAAACTAGCTAGATAACCTAGACAGGTTATCTTTCCAGAGAATTACTATGGAAAACTAAATTTTAATAATAAAATTATTGGAACAGGGCCAGGTATTTATATGATGAAAAAATATTATTAAACAAAAAGTAAACAAAGAGAGCTCTGTAAAAGGCTGTTTGTCATGTTTGAAACTTATCCAGAATGGTTATTAGATACTAAAAGAAATAGATATTCTACAACAGAAGCCTAGATGATTTCAAAATAATAAACCAAAGACTGAAAGATCTGGCCTCTATAAATTCCTTTGAAAAACAAAATTCAGGAAGTGGAAAGACTTGTATATGGGAAAAGCATGTACAAGTAGTAAATTGAGATAGGAAATTGGAAAGTAACTTCTAACTGTCCTAAAGGGATGATCTAGAACAGCGAAAGAAACTGTATGAAAACATGCTGGATTAGACTAAGTAGTATAGTAAGTTTTGTTAACACAACAACAATATATACGACAGAAGAGATCTGGACTTGTTACCCTGCAAGTCTTTCCCTATAAGCTCATTTACCCAAGCTAGGGAGATGTTACAGTGCCAAGTTAGGACCTCAGCCTTTTAAACACTGATAAATATTTAGAGAAGTGAGGTCTTTTTTAGAGACAGCTTAAGAGGCAAAGAGTTGTAAAACACTGCTCATTTTTAAGTAACACTTAGAATGAAGGCTACTCATGAGATGTGAATCACTGTCTTTATCTCAGGACCACAGCTCTTCTTGAAAGGGTTTAACGCTTAAAGATAGGAAAGAACTATGACAGGGATACACGATATATTCTGTAACACATTCCATACTCCATCTCATTACTCTGATTTCTGCATGTTTCTCACTGTACTCTTCAAACAGGGTAATTGCATCCAGTATGTACTATGTTTTCTCCTATCAACAGATATTAACATCTGCCTTCTCATGCAAGTAGTTCTTTGCCTTTTCAGTTTTCTGTAACAAAACTTCAGTAAACCAAAAGCACGTGCCAGAAAGGGGGCAGAGGTAAGCATTGCTTAATCTAAGGACAGAGTTAAAATTCAGTTTGACAAAGAAAAATAAAGGTATTATCCAGTGCAGTCAGAACTTTGGTTTTAGTCTCTCACTTATCGTTTGAGATCAGTTCTAAGTATCCTCAGCAACAGTGCTCAAATTCACCACCAAGATAATTACAAAATATTTATAATTCAGTGTGAAACGCATCTAGAACCCTGGGAATGACTATGTTAAATTAAATCAACATGAAAGATGTAAACGTTCCATTTGGTCATACATTTAACTTCACTAGGAATTAAATGCCAATTTTCTAATAAAGAAATTCAAGATGTTATTGCATTTTTAAAGTGTTGTTTGTTAGACAGTAGATTCATTATAAGGCATTGACTGAACTTTAATTCCGCAGCAGGGAACGTGTTCAAAGATTTAGTATTGCGTTCAGAAGTAATAATAGATTTTCAAGAAATCCAATAAGATGAAATACTCTGTTGAATCCTAAAATACAAAGCTGATGAAGAAGTCACCACACACTTATTTGTAATTATTATATTACATTTCAACTTTAATCATTGAAACATTTAGTAAGAAATTTAAAGTAATATTTGGCACACAGACTAATAGCATTGCTAGTGTCACGAAGAAATACATTCTCCTTCAGTCTTGATCCATCAAACTTGAAACCGCAATCTGAATTTCAGTTGTTTTCAGGCTGCATTCAATTCTAAAACTGTTCAACACAAAATTAGACAGATACAATTTTTAAGAAAAGCTTTTATTCTACTTGTCCATACCATCCTCATTCATAAGCCAAACTGAAGAAGGTGGTCAAGGGTAAAGGGAAAATTCCTGTGATAAATTGAAGACTTAAAAGTCAGAGCACCATTTTGTTACTACAGCAGAATTGGGGTGGGGGGGAGAGAACACTAACATCCTAGTTTACAAGCAAGTACTAGACTGAAATCTGGACTCCTAGAAGTCAGAGGTGTATGGATTTGTGGAGCCAAGATTTTATGCAGAATTGATACTCTGGGAATAATTACACAAAGCTCTAAGCCACCTAGTTTCTATTTTGTGGTAGAAAAAGGAGTCAATTTGACAGCTATAAAACTGATGCAAATGAAACCAAAATCTGTAGACTAGAGTGCTCCTTCCCCACATCTCAATTACTTAAAATTTGGGCATTTCCATGTAGTTTACTAATAGTTCATAAAAATAACTAAAATAAAGAGGATGGAGGAAAAATCTCAGGAAGAGAGAAAACTCCCCAAACTGGAAACTTGGTTATTTTAAAACACTGTTCCTCACAATTTAAGACTAGATAAGCAATACCTAATGTCTCACATTTACCTGGAAAAAGTTTCAAGCAAGAATTTTGTCTTTGAGCTGCAAGCTGAAACAAAGTAGATATTGACAGCTTTAACTACAAGAGTTAAGCTAAAACTTTCTTAGCAGGTTCTTAAAGTTGTTCTAGAGTTTTCTTGTATCATTTTTGGCTCTAAATAATGAAAGCACATGAGCATGAAGTATATACAAATTTTGTTTCATTTTAAAAACAGTAAAACTTGTAGCACTTGAAGTATTTCCTTATTTTACATTAGCCTTCTAATTCAGGGAAAACAAATAAGTTTTTGAGATGGGTTTCTTTACCATAGATAATTTGGTGGGGTTTGTTTTTTTTTTTTTTTAAAATGCTTTTAGTTT
>JAAGAY010107714.1:1208-33273 GCA_011801015.1 Ardeotis arabs
GTTGTTTTTGGTTTTTTTTTTTGGTTTTTTTTTTTGCGGTGCAGCAAGCTGGGATCTCACCACGTTGCTGCCCTGGGAGCGGATTATTTTGATATTTGTGCTGTTACCCCTTTCCTTTCATCCCAAATCCTCCGAGGGCAGCTTTGGACAGAGAAGCAGGGATGTGACCCCCAACTTCTTGCACCACTGTGATATTTTTTTTTTTTATTTTTGCGCACTGATTTATTCTATTTTTTTTTTTTTCCCAGCACCTCCTGGAAATCTCCCACGCAGGGGCAGAGCACAGGGTGTTACTACCACCCGTTAATCGTTATCTCTATGGGGACCCGGTCCTACAGCAGCTCCCCAGGGAGATTTTTGGGCACAGTCACACCTTTCTGCCCCCCCGTAACCTTGGGGTGCAGTCGGGGATCCCCTCAGTGATCCCCATCACCCTCCCTTTCTCCCAGTGGGTGAATAAATAAGAAAAACTGAAGCTGTTTATGCCCCAAGGGGGCTGATTTTGGACTTTTCTCCTTGTTGGACCGGGATGACTGAAATCCCCCAACATCACGGGAGGGTCTGGGTGGTTCCTGCTTGGTTTTTGGGGTTTTAGGGAGCTTTGTGGCAGGACCCCGGCTTTGCGATGCGTCCCAGGGCTGCGTGGTCAGAGCATGTTGGCACATATTTTGGGATGCGTGCGGTGGGACGGGGAGGTGCGCGTTCCCCATGCCGCAGGGCTGCGGATGTTTGCCGGGTGCCACGTCTGCGTGTGGATTTTTGGGTCGCTCTGACCTCGTTTTAAACCTTTTTCCTGTTTTCTTTTTCCTGATCTCTGAACGGGGCTGGAGCCCCTTTCCCCAAGCACCTGCTGCTTTTTGGGGTCTGCGTGGCGTCGCAGCGCCTGGGGACGCCCCACGCTCTGTCCCGTGAGGATCTGTGACCACGGGGCACATCCTGCACCCTGGTCCTGCGTCCCTGGGAGGGTGAAACCAGCAGCCCCGTGGTCTCACCCCAACCCCATGGGGTGGACCAAGGGGTGGCTGGCTCTTGGGTTGGGGGTGCTGGGGACGAGCCCCGGGGCGGGAGGGTTGGCACATGGTCTCCTCCATATGAAAACCTCCTTTGGAGGTTTTAAAATCCATTTTCAAGCTTTCCTCACACTTTGACATGTGCTTGAAGGCACCACGGGGCTGGGAAACAACCAAACCCCCTCTGTCTGTCCCTGCTGATGAGTTTCACACCCCTCTCCCACCGGGTAGAAGGATGATTTTTGGGGATACATGGTCCCAAACACAGCAGCACCCTGAAGCACCTCACCCACGGGTGCCCAGAACCGATGACAACCCCCAGCAAAGCCGCCCATCAAGCGACGCCGCGCACCCCGCGTCGTCGGGATGAGCCGGAGGATCGTTGCAGATAATGGAGTTTCCGCGAACGGGCGGAAAACTGCGACGGGCCCATCGCTGCGGCGTTGCCAAAAGTCCCTCTGGCTCCTTCCTCCTCAATTATTGACGGGAACGCCCGGTGCGTTCGCCACCGAACCGCCGCAGCGTGTTCCGCGCAACGTCCCGGCGTCTCGGTAACACGATGACTCCAGCCCTGGGGTATTAAATCGCGGCGAGGAAGCGGGACGTGCACGAATTTGGGGCTACGTTCACTCAAAAAGCGTGAATTAATTCAATTCCCAGCAAAATTAATCACCAAAATAAAACCCGAAAGCCCCGGCGGTTTGCAGCGCTGGCTCTGAGAGGCCGCCCTTGGGGCTGACCCGCCCCAAGCTGTGCCCGGGCTCGGTTTGGAGCTGATATTTTTTTGGCTCCAGATGATATTTATGTTCTGGCTGGGCCAAAGTTTGCTTTTTGCACGTTCCCTCCCTCCCGTGCTCCGGGCCTGGCTGCCTTCTCGATGCTCCCGCATCTCCCGGAGCCAAACGCTGCCTTACTCACCAGACATAAATACACAAATATATATTAAAAATACAGATATATTTAAAATTTCATATCTATACGTACATCACGTTGGCAAAACCGAGCTCATTTCCTTCTGCCAGCTCACGGGCTCGCTTGCTTTGGCACTTTCCTGGCTCATCCCTACGGCCGGGATTTATTCCCAGCGAAGTGCTTTCCCCCAGCCAGAGCATCCCTGCCGCACCGACGTCCTTCCCAACAGCCGGCACGTGGGAAAGTCCCCCGTGTCCCGGGAACAGGATTGCGACTGGATTTTGATCCCAGGCTCCTTGCTTTCAGGTGGGTCTGCACCGACCAGGGATGATGCTGTGGGAGGTGGGATGCGGGATGGGGTGCGGGATGCATGGACATAGGACATGGGATGTGGGATGCAGGATGTGGGGTGCAAGACGCATGGATATAGGACATTGGATGTGGGATGCAGGTAGTGGGATATGAGTGTGGGATGCAGGAGGTGGGATGCAGGATATGGGATGCAGAAGGTGGCCTGTGGGATGCAAGGATACAGGGCACTGAATGTGGGAAACAGGATATAGATAGGGGATGCGGGAGGTGGGATGTGGGATACAGGAGGTGGGATGCAGGAAATGGAGGTGCAGGATGCAAGGATACAAGATATTGGATGTGGGATGCAGGTAGTGGGATATGAGTGTAGGATGCAGGATATGGGATGCAGAAGGTGGCATGTGGGATGCAAGGATACAGTGAATGTGGGATGCAGGATATGGGTAGGGGATGCAGGATGTGGGATGCAGGAAATGGAGGTGCAGGATGCAAGGATACAAGATATTGGATGTGGGATGCAGGTAGTGGGATATGAGTGTAGGATGCAGGAGGTAGGATATGGGATGCAGGAGGTGGGATGCAGGATATGGGATGCAGTTGTCATGTGGGATGCAAGGATACAGGACACTGGATGTGGGATGCAGGATATGGGTAGGGGATGTGGGAGGTGGCATATGGGATATGGGATACAGGATGCAGGATACAGGAGGTGGGATGCAGGATATAGGATACAGGATGCAGGATGCATGGATATAGGACATTGGATGTGGGATGCAGGTAGTGGGATATGAGTGTGGGATGCAGGAGGTGGGATGCAGGAGGTGGGATGCAGGATACGGGATGCAGAAGGTGGCCTGTGGGATGCAAGGATACAGGACACTGGATGTGGGATGCAGGATATGGGTGGGGGATGCAGGAGGTGGGATACAGGATACGGGATGCAGGATATGGGATGCAGAAGGTATCATGTGGGATGCAAGGATACAAGACACTGAATGTGGGATGCAGGATATGGGTCGGGGATGCAGGAAGTGGGATGTGGGATGGAGGAGGTGGGATGCAGGAAATGGAGGTGCAGGATGCAAGGATATAAGATATTGGATGTGGGATGCAGGTAGTGGGATATGAGTGTAGGATGCAGGAGGTGGGATGCGGGATGCAGGATATGGGATGCAGGATACGGGATACAGGATGTAGGATGCAGGGTGCAAGAAGCATGGATATAGGACATTGGATGTGGGATGCAGGTAGTGGGATATGAGTGTGGGATGCAGGAGGTGGGATGCAGGATATGGGATGCAGAAGGTGGCCTGTGGGATGCAAGGATACAGGACACTGGATGTGGGATGCAGGATATGGGTGGGGGATGCAGGAGGTGGGATATAGGATACAGGAAGTGGGATGGAGGAGGTGGGATGCTGGAGATGGTGGTGCAGGATGCAAGGATACAGGGCACTGGATGTGGGATGCAGGAGATGGGATGTGGGATATGCCATGTGGGATGTTAGCTGCAGCGTACGAGATGCGGGATGCCGGGTGTGGGCTGTAGGATGCGGGATAAGGGATGTAACAAATAGGATATGGGAACTGGGAACTGGGATACGGGATGCTCCCCTGCAGCAGGCCCCTGTGGCTGCACGAGCAGTGCCGGGAGGAAGGGGAAGCTCTGGGTCACACATGAGGAGCAAGAAGGAGCCTGGCGCTGCCCAGCCCTCCCATCCCGGACCGGAGGAGCTCCAGCAAGGATGCAACACCAACGATTACCAGCAACGTGAATCATTCCAGACACGTTTGATAACAATTTGTGTGTAGTGGGAGGCGGGAGTTGGGATATGGGATGCAGGATGCATATCCACATGTGTGCATAGGGAAAGCAGCTGCATTGCCAAGCGGGAAACACACAATGATAGTGTCGGTCCTCAGGTCCGGTGGTGATCAGATTCCATCAGCCCTTTGCCGGCCCAGATGTCCACGAAGTGCGGCTCTCCTTGGTGTCATCATCCCCAAATCCCAGGGGTCCCCTCATCCCCCACAACTCTTCATCCTTCCCTGCCACGCTCCCCAGTTAAGTGACAGGCTTAGCACCTAGTTACCCACCCAGTAAAATCCAAAGTTTTTTTTTTTTCTCTCCTCTCTTTCCGTGGCTGAGACCAGGGAAAAGAGGGGAGGGCAGGTAGGGCATCCTTCCCCCCACCAACGCCAAGTTTATTTATTCATGGAAGAGGCCGAGGCTGGAGCGCAGCTCGGCGCAGCCCTGGCAGCTGTCTGCTCCCTGGGAGCGCGAGCTGTAATTTGCACAAGCAAAAATAAACTAATTGTTATTTTCGCTTTACATAAAGGGAAGGGAAGAGAGGTGGGGGAGGCGGCTGAGAGGGGGGGCCTTGAGCTGCTGACCTCTCCTAGGTGGTGTGCGCTGTAGGACCAGCTCTTCCACAGCTCTCCTGGGTCTCATCCTGCCTGGCTGGGGGATGGTGCTGGTAGCTGGAGGAGTTGACAGCTACGGAGACAGAGGGGCTAGACCATCGTCTTCCTCACCATGGGGACAGGGCTGCTGGCCCAATTCCAGCAGCGAGGTGCGAAGCTCATATGAACGCAGGCACAACTCAAAGGGAGAGGCCAACTCCATCGGTTGTCTGAAAGGAAAGATCTGCCCGTGCCGGGCCACTTTGGAGGGGCTGAGGTAGGTTTATCTGGGGTTTTCACTTTGGCCGTGGCATGTGTGGGTCAGAAAGAAGGGCGTGGTCAATGAGAACCCCAAGAGACAAAGCAGGAACTAGAGCTGAGTGGGACACCCCACATGTTCACTGGCCCTCTTACTTCTTGGACCTCTTTTAGGGGCTTTTTCATACCCAAACACCTTTCACCCCAGGAGTTTATTACTCCCACTTCTGCTTAGTTGACCAGTCTCTCATTTGGACACCAGGAGAGTCTCTAGCCTTTGCTCTTACTGCTCAACTGATAGGGTGGCTGGAGGGGCCATCTTGAAGGTCTTCTTGTAGGAAGACCTTAGGCCTTTGAGACTTTCAACCGTCTTTCTCAAGTGAGAGCTTGACGTGTTTGCTGGATCTGGGCTTGTGATGGAGACGAGCAGGACGCTAAATAGCAAAAGGGGGCCGTGAGCGCTCCTCTCTCATCAGCTCAGGGCAGCCCAAGGACCCCTCAGGCCAGGGAGGAAGAAGAGGAGGAAGAGGAACACATCCATGGTCTCATGCATTGGGTGGGGTGGAGATTGGAGATGCTGGAGCTCACTGTCTCCAGCAGCATCCCCACCACGTGGCATGGGATACCCCTGCCACACCGACACATCCCGGGAGCCTTTGTCATAACACTCCGAAAGAGACGTCGCGGGCGTTTAATTCAGATTTACGTCGACAGGTTCTGCCCGTTAATTAAATATCAATTGATTGTTCGGAGAACACTTCCTTGGGTTTATCGCGTTTCTCAGAGACAAATCAAATTGCCACGTCATTAACTTGCGGCTATGCAATCCATACATAATTACTGGCTTATTAATACCTTCGAGTTACGAGGAAGTTTTAGGCAATTAATATTTGTGGGATAGTTTGTATCAAGTTAATTCCGTCAGGGTTATGTTAATAATGCGGACATCTAATAAGCTGGATAATTAACGTCTTTCTCGTTAGCATCTTCTCAGATGCCAGTTAAATGTCAGGCCAGCCTTTGTGGCCAGGTTGTGTTTAATTAAACATGTAATTACAGAGGGACCCATGTCTGTTACATGTGAATAGAGCCAGGTCAGGGCAACGCGCGGCTCCCGCCCTGCCTGGGCCGTGGATGCAAAACGGGTTTGGGGCAAAACGGGTTTGGAAATGGGATTTAGGGATTGTTCCCAAGCCAGGATGCAGGAGGAGGCATTTTTTTTGCCTTGCTGGTGGGTCAGGATGCTGCCCTGATCTGTGTTGGTCCATCGTTGCTCGATTCAGAGCAGGGTTTGGGTGTAAGAGGTGGTCTTCCAAAAAAATGTGGCCAAAGCCGCAGGCTCCCTGACGTGGATGTGGGCACAGTAGAGCGGGCGAGGTACTGGCCAGCATCTGTGACGGCATTTTTCCAGCAAGCCCAGCCCTGGCTGCAAGTCCAGAAGGGACTGACTTGAAAATTGAGGGATATCTTAGACTCAGCTTGAGCCAAAAGGTGAGGTTTTTGGTTGAGTTTCTTCCTGGGCTGGCAGAAGGTTTGCCGGTGTGCCCCAGCCCTGGGGATCATCTGGGACTGGGATTGATGGGACATCTCCATCTCCTGTCATGGATGCTGCAGGGATGGGCACAGGACAGGGACATTCATCAGCTGTGCAAGAGGTCTTGGCCCTAAGATCTTCACTGGGAGATGTCCACTGCCCGGCTGAGCCTGGATGTCTCTGCCCACAACCTTCCCTTCCCCGATGCTCATGAATAAAACATTGACCCTATCTACCTGGCCTGTTTGTCGTCGTGAAATATTCATCAGTTGCTGATTAAGTTTTAAGGAAGGGACACGTTGCCCTGGTGGGTTGCCATGCTCCAGCTGCCCAGAGGCAGCGGATTTGGGGTGGAAAGCTGTGGGGTGGGGGTTTGCCCTTTCTGATTGCTCTGGGAGAGGGATGGGGAGAGTTTTTGCTCCTTCCCTGCTCCTGCCTGGGGTTCCTGCAAGAAATTCTCATGGGATAGTGGGAGGGGAAGGGCCAGGCTGGGCTCAGCTCCCATTTGAGGAGGTGACTTGATGCACAGCGAAGCCCAGCACCTCCAGAACACATCAGAAAGAGCTGAATTCAGGAGAGGAGACACAAGCCTTGCTACCATGACCAGAGAGGAGAAAAAGGCCTAGGGTGACCTGAATGAGGGCCTCCATCCCTACCAAGCGTGGTGGTTGCAGAGGTGCTGTCTCCTTTCAATAGCAAAGCCTTCCTGGGATAGCATTGCCATTGGGAAAAAAAGGGGAATAAACAAAAGTTAAATTAATTTTCCTTTGTGGTTCTTCATAGATCCTAAAATAAGATCTCTGCTGCTTATTTCTTCCCTCCTCTCTTCTCTTCTCATTGCAAGTGCAGAGAGGAGACTCTGATGAGATCATTTTTAATTGCAATAAAGAGCTCAGCTAACGCTCTCCCCAAAAGATGTTCTCGCTGGGGGTGGTTCTTCACGTGCCCTGTTCTGGGACAGGATGGGGAAGGAGAAGAGGGAAGGATGCTCCATCACTGGAGGTGTAGGGAGCCATGCTCACACTGCCATCACAGGCAAGGTTGTCCCATGCAGCCTCCTCGACCAGAGGTTCCTGTCCCATGAATATTTCAGGAACCAACGCAGGGGTCCCAAGGGCCTTCTGGGACAGGACATTAGTGCAGGCTGAGGAAGCACCAGACAGACAGCAGCGGAGGAGTGAAGAAAACTGCGATGAAAACCAAGCAAAAGGCTACCAAAGCCACAAGGTCAGGTATGAAATATTGATGGGGCCGTGTCGCGCTGGACGGGAGGTGTGGAGGCCCTGGTGAGGCTGCGGTACCCCAGGTCTGGCTTCTTTCTTGCCTATCACAAATGCAGAGCCGGCAAAATTTTGGGTGGTAGTTAAAGATGTATGAACCTAGTTTTGCAACATCTGGCACCCATCTGGCACCCGTGTCTCCCCTCCGAGTCCCATCACCCATATCTGTAAAATGTGAGTGGTGGGACTGAGAAGGGGAGACATGGTCACCCCAGTGCGAGTGACACTGTGTGGGCTGGGCCCTGTGGGAAGCACCAGGTATGGTTCTGGTGGTGGGTTAGTTGGGTGGGAGGGATGGGCCATAGGATGGAGGTGGCTGGATGGGAGGGAAAGCAATGAGATGGAGGTGGTTGAGGTGGGAGATATGGGCAATGGGCTGGAGGTGGCTGAGTGGGAAGGATGGGCAATGGAATGGAGGTAGTTTAAGAGGAGAGATGGACAATGGGATGGAGTTGGCTGAGTTGGAGGGATGGCCAATGGGCTAGGGTTTGTTGCTATGGGAAAGATGGAAATGGTTGTAGTGGTAGGGACCAGCAACGGAATTGAGGTGTTTGACTTGGAGGGGTGGGCAATAGGAGGCAGGTGGACTGTGGGAGGAAAGAACAACAGGATGGAGGTGGTTGGATGGGAGCGATGGAGCCTTCAGGAGAAGGCCTGTCCGCACATGGGGACTACATTTCCCTTTTTGAGGCAGTCATGTGTCCTGTTTGGCCCCTGCCAGGCCCTGTCTCCTTGAACAGCTCAGAGACAGGGCTGCTACCAGCACCATCTGCACCAGGCATCCTTCCCAGATCCACCACCACATCCTGCAGAGAAAAAAGCCCCATGCCCAAGAACCATCTCCTTCCTTCCCTGCTGCCGCATCTCCCCAGAGCAGCCCCCTGAACACTCCGGAGATGAAGTTCCCAAGCTGGGAACTCTTCCTAGAAGTAACACCCCATCAAAAGCTGTATTTTCTTACACAAATTATTGCCTTTTGCCTCCGTGGAAGCTCATTAGCATTCCTAAACACCACTATGCCGATCGATGCGGCGCTGGGCCAACGCACGGCAGTCAATTCCTGTTTGCCAGGAGACTTTACTTCCCCATCTAATCAGGCAGGGTCCAGCTGACGGCAACGTCTTTCTCCTTGCTTTTTGCTCTGGTATTGGTCACCCGCTGATTAATTTCCAATGAGTTAGTCCATCAGAGAAGGAGGCTCTCCGGTTTAATTAGGAACGGGTAATATGAGGGCATATTGTCATGCAGCTGGCCAGCGGTGGGTTATAGTGGAAGTGTGCCGGGAGTTTCAGCTTTTTTTAAAAATAAAATTTTAAAAAAAGATGGAACAAATGGTCTCTGGGCTTTGTGCTTGCAAGGACAGCGTCCGGCGTGGGAGCTGATGTAAGCGGCTTCGTTGCCACCTGCCTGAGCTGCAAGCAGC
Organism: Ardeotis arabs; assembly: GCA_011801015.1. Lineage (NCBI taxonomy): Eukaryota > Metazoa > Chordata > Aves > Otidiformes > Otididae > Ardeotis > Ardeotis arabs. Next base: position 10,341 of record JAAGAY010107714.1, read on the forward strand.
CTGCCCCAGCCCTGGCCACAGGCAGCATCTTGTCGGGATGCTGTTCCCGAGGTGGAAAGTGCCACCAGATATTAGAGGATGGAGCGACTCTCTGCTACGGAGACCTTAGGGGATGGGAGGGCTGCATCCAGTGCCAGCCTTGCCTTTGCTCCAGGAGCTACGTGGCACACGGGGGTCTGTGCACGTGGGCCCGCTCCCCGCGGCTTTGCCTGCTGCGGGTCTCCTTGCGAGGAGCTGCCGAGTCAGCAGCCTGCACATCTGCAGCGCCGGGATCTGCCGGAGGACGCTATTAATCAGTGGTTTTTCTCCCGGACTTTGGCAGCCCTCCCTGCGCTCGCAGCTGTGCCTGCGCCCTGGGAAATGAGCTCCGCACCCGGTCCCCAGGCGCTTTCGGGGCCGTGGGGACAGATGTGTCCCCCTCCGGCGGGCGAGCTGGAGGGAGGGGAGATGTCACTAATGCACAGGCAAGAGGGGCTGCTGCCCTGCCACCCCTCTCCAGGAATGAAGCAGCTCAGTCCCTATTCCTTCTCAGACACGTTGGTGCTCCTTGAAGCATCTTTGGACATTATTTGTGGTGGTGGATGCCCCATCCCTGGAAACATTCAAGGCCAGGTTGGACTCTGAGCAACCTGATGTGGTTGGAGATGTCCCTGCTGGATGGGCTTTGAAGGTCCCTTCCAACACAAACCATTCTATGATTCTATGATTATCTGCACCAAGCAGCAGCATCAGGCCCCCAAACCATCCTCATAGTGCTTGGAGTGGGGAATAAGGTCTTACAGGGCCTGGGATGGGGTAGAGCATGAGGGTCCCATGTGGCACGTGCTGCTCGGCTGCTCTCTCACGCTGTCACACAGCTGTCATCCAGAAATTGGATGAGGCCACGTGGATAATTAGGATGATGCACTGTACTAAGGCAACACTTCCCTGTCAAGGCAGTGCTGAGCTCTTTACGGTCACTAATGAATTTAACCTCGGTGGGAATGGGTAGGAGGAGTGGAGGAGAATCTTCTCCCAGTATGACCTCTAACCCCATTTTTGGAGAAGAACCTTTCCCCGTGCCTCAGTTTCCCAGTCTGCAAACTGCGGGGGGAGGCTGCAGCTTGACCCATCTAGATGAGGGTTATTGCTCAAGGGACTTTTGGGCAGGGACAGCAATGTGCAGCTGCTTACAACCCTGTTTTCCACCACCAGGGTTTCCAAGCTCCTTTCCCATACCTTCATCCCGTTGGCTGTGGTTGGAGGGGAAGCGCTGCCGGGGGAAACGGGATGCAGGAGGTGAGGAATTGGCACCCCATGGGCTTGGGGACACCTCAGTGGCAGCTGGTGAGGACGAAGTGGGTTTACTCAAACCTTGCTAGCCCTACACATTTTGTTTTTGCGCTGTGCTCCCTTCCCCATGGGCATTGGCTCTCCGCGGGGGTTGGAAGCAGGAGGGGTGCAAAGAGGGGGGCTCAGTGCAGGCTGCCGCTCACTCAACGATTGCTTTGTGTTGTGGTGTAATCAGCACTCCCTTATTCTCTTTGATTTTCTTTTTTTTTTTTTTTTTCCTTTTGCTCCTTTTTGTTGTCGCTATTTTTCATGTTTCCACCGTGTCGGCAGTTTTCTCCCCCCAGCCCTCCTCAACTCCTCCTTCCCCTGTGATGCACCAGAAACCTGAGACCGGGAATCATTCGGGTTGCAAAGGACTTAGTGGGTCACCGATGTCCTGCTGTGGCATCTTCCAAGCTGTTAACCCTGCCCAAGCTGCAAGAGCAATCCTCCACACACCCCTCTTGCCACCCTACCAGATCCCCATGCAAAATTCCCCAGCAAACCTGAAATCCCCCAACAGAATGGCCAGAAGACATCGTTTTGGGGGACTCTGGGTGACTTTGTGGCCTCTGAGTGGTCAGACTGAGGATGTTGGATGCTTTTCTGGGAGGTGGCCAGGGGATTTATTGCCTTTTTAGGGATTTGGGGTGACGTGGCTGCAGTAACTATTGGGGGGACGGAGGTGGGATGGGACATTGGAGGGTGCTAGGGTAGGTTTGGAGGCAGCAGGACACTACGGGCAAAGCCAGAGCAACAGGGCAACAAGGTATTTTGGGGCTTTGGGTAGGGTTTTAAGCACTCTGGGATACTGAGGAGATTGGAGCTTTTGTGGCAACAAGGTGGGGTTGTCTTCTGGAGGCATGGTGATGCGATGAGCAGTGGATCATCCTGGGATGTTGGGGACAGACTCGTGGGCACCGAAACATTGGGGGACATCGGAGGAGGATTTGGGACAGAAGTCTTTTCAGGGACAGGGATGGAGGGGTGAGGAGCAGGGCAGCACCATGGGCAGGGAGAGGTTTGGGAATAGCGAGACAGGACACACTGACCCACGGTTATAGAGAGACAGTGGGTGGGATTTGGAGCACCACAGTAATCTAGGATAGAATCATAGAATCACAGAATGGTTTGGGGTGGAAGGGACCTTCAAAGGCCATCCAGTCCAATCCCCCTGCAAGGAGCAGGGACATCTCCAACCAGATCAGGTTGCTCAGAGCCTCATCCAACCTGGCCTTGAATGCTTCCAGGGATGGGGCACCCACTGCCTCTCTGGGCAACCTGGGCCAGTGCTCTACCATCCCGAGAGAGCATCAGGATCCTCTGGCATGCAAGTTCAGCTGTGGATAGACAACGGCAAGTTGGGTTCATGTAGCTACGCTAAAACCAGTCTGATGTGGAGTTGTTGGCCACCACATCTGCCGCCTGCCCCTACTGGGCTGCTCTTGTTCTACAGTCCCAGCATCTCCTCCAGCCCGTGGAGGAAAGCACTTTCCCTGAAGATTTGCCACCGCTCCCCAAAGGGAGGGGCTGCTAAGGAGAAATAGCACCATGAAGACACGAAGGTGACTTTGCGACAGCCACAAAAATTCATCATGGGTAAAGACAGGCTGACTTTTCTTCTAGTATATGGGGAGGTGCGTGCCTCTCTCCCTGCTTGTTAGTCACCCGAGTCTATCAGGAGCATTCAATCTCAACTTTTTTGACCTTTTCCCAAAAATTCATCGGAGGATGCAGAAAAGTGGATCAGCTCCTAAGCGCTGCATCAAGAAAGTTGTAGTTTAAACAGATTTCTTTTTTTTTTTTCCCTTCCGATGGTGTGTGGGGTGATGGAGTTAAATATGTGTTAAGTAAAACCAACACAGAGCTGTTAGCTCTGCGAACACAAATCACTGGCCCTTGCTCTGTGCTCCTTGACATCATCTTCCCCTTTGGCATGGTCCCCAGTTAAACACCGGTGCTTCTAGGAAATTAAAAAAAAATCCCCAAAAGTGTAGAAGAAGGCAGAATTACTGATGTGATAAGCAAATGCGGATAAAATTATATGAGATGACTCCCGAGGCTTGCTTAGCCACCACAACTAAGATTTCCAATTTTCAGGCTTTTCTAGCCCGGGTTGTGAAGCGAGCAGAGGTGCAGGGGCAGTTCTCATGACGGAATATTTGCTGATGGTTTTAAAAGCAGCCACCGTTTACCCAGAAGACTCCTCTGCACCTCATGGTGACATACGCATCGTGTGGCTAAAGAGTCCCTGGTCGCAAGGATTGTCAGTCAGGCATCTTCTAATGGTGCTAAATTCACTTAAAAAAAAAAAAAGAAATACTCACAAAGAAGACATATTTAAGCAACCAAAACAAAACCTGGCCAGGATCCATAAAGCAAAGAGCTGAGCAAATTGGGGCAATTGTCAAGGGAGGTCAAATCTGTTGCCTGTCAAAGCTGGCAGTTTCCTCTAGAAAGGACTTGATGTAAATCATCTCCCCGTAACATGTGTGGTATCGAGGGGCAGCTCTGGTTTCCTAATGCGCATCGCTTCCATGGGGCGAGGTTTTTTTTTTTGCATACACAGCCGAGGCCGATTTTACATCACACTGAACATTTAGCACCGACTCGCGGCTGCTCCTCTCCTGCTCTCGTTCCCGGTCGTGTTTTGATTTGATTTGGTTGCACAGGGTTTGCGGTCGGGGTGATCTTTCCCAGCGGCGTGGGAGCAAGAGCTGGCACCATGGGACATGGGTTCAACATCTTGCTCTGCACCGATGTGGCAGAGCGAGAGGCAGTAGGGTGATTAAACTCATCACCTCCTCAAAAATGAGTTGTGTAGCTCCTGAGGGCACCCAAAACTTCCCCAAAAAGCTGGACTTTTGGCTGCCTCTCTGCTGCTCAGCTCAACGGGGCCACAGACCTGTGGTCCTGATGGTGGCTGGCATGGCAGGGCTTCTGTCCCACCAGTCAAATTTAGCTCCAGTGTGGGGTGGCGTTATCCAACATGCCATTTAGTCCTGGTACTAGGGAGTAGTCCCTGGCATGGTCTAATTTACTAACTTTTGCAAGTGTAGCTCTCTAAGGCTGCAGGAGGAGGTGGCCATGCCCCAGCTTGTCTCCTATAACTCTTCCCCTTATGGTGATGGGTCCAAGGGAAGCGTAGGAAGGTCTTGGGTGAGCTAAGGTTTAAAATGAGCTTATCAGCAACATCCACATTGCTTTCTAACCCCATTTCCATTGCAGTTTGCATCTTGCCCCAGCTTCTGAGCAAGCCCTGAATGGTGACTTGGGGAGCGGCAAAGCCCAGCAGTGCAGAGCGGATGTCCCTTATCTTATCTTCATCTTATCCTCAAGATCTCTTCTAATGCTGTGTCAGCAGGGCTGAGATGGAGGGTACTCAGCATCCCGGAGCAAAGATCCAGCTCTTGATGCCTCTTAACTGCTGGGTTTCGCAGAATCATAGAATAGTTTGGGTTGGAAGGGACCTTTAGAGGTCACCTAGTCCAACTCCCCTGCAAGAAGCATGGACATCTTCAACCAGATCAGGTTTCCCAGAGCCTCATCCAGGGCTGGTTGTTGGGATGTGCTCACTGCAGTTTCATTCCTGTTGTGTCCATTGTGTCTTTTCCTCCATGAAATAATTAACGCTGCTTTTCATGTGGCTTCCGAACCCCCTTCTTTCCCATTTCTCAGCCTCCCGCATCCTTGCCTGTATGAACGCTGTCAGGGCTCTCAACGGCTCCTCTGAGCGAGGCGTTTAGAAATGAAAGCGCCCGAGTCTGTGTGCTCCATTAAAATCCACTGGAAGCTGCTTACGGTACTGGGGATGCATCTTAATACAGGTGATTTCGGGAAGCCAGTGCAAGAGGAGGTGTCTCCTACGGAGAGTGAGCAAGACTTGAAAACAATCTGTCTGCATCAGCCTTCGCAGAAGTCTTCAGAACTTCTGTCTCACTGCTGGAGATGCGTGCACGGAGGCTGACTTTGCAATGGCAAACAAGCCGCACAGAAATCAAAGTGAGAAGCCCACAAATCCCAAACTTCTTACTCTTCCAAGCAGACCTTGCCTTCTCTGCCCATCTGGGAAGTGCAAGACTTGCTGTTCCTAGGCAGTTCGTCAGGGGCTAAGCCATGTGTACATGCTAGAGATAAGCCAGTGATGGAGGTAAAAAAATGTTGACTGTGTCATCAGTTAAACAAGAAGAAACCTACTTGACGTGAAGAAAATTAAAACCATGAAAAGTAGAAAGAGCAATCAAGCCTCGACCTAAATTTCCTCCTTTCTTTCTTGCTTGCACAGTTGAAGGAGACCCAGGCTTGTGGGTTGGCTGCGTTACTCTTGGATGATGCTGACTGGTTGGCCATCACGAGGATCTTCCCTTGGGCCAAGCAGCTTGGTTGACTCTGTCATCACTGGACAGTCTCTGAAGGTTCGTTCAATCTAAAGTAAATGCCTACATTTGTTTGGATGAATGCACCATAAAAATTCTCTTTGGACTATGAACGAAGCCAAGGGTACAAAGCTGCGATGGAGACATGCCCAACAGAGACATTTAAGTCTAGGGGAGATGCGAGTGCCTTTTGGTGGGTCCTGGTTGTCAGTCCTATCCAGCTTTGATGCCCATATCATGGTCTCTACAGCCTATGTTTCAATGACCTGCAGATATTTTAACTGAGGACCTCAGAGCTGAGGGCCAAGCACAGTTTTTCAGGGGAGGAAAATAATTTGCTGTTCAGCTCAGCTTCTTCATTGCTGTAAACCAGCTCTTTGGCTCTCAAGTCCTTTGAGACCTGGAGTGTGCTACATGTTGAATTAACCAAATTGCCATCCGTATCACTCTTCCTCTGGGTCAACGTGGTCCTTGAGGTGCTCCAATGCTACGATAACAAGGTCCATGAATACCTAAGACACCGGGTTGCTGATCACTGCTATAGGTGTGATGGGTCAGCCATGACTTCAAAGTTGCCCTTATGGTCGAGAGAGCTCCATAGGTTTTGTACTTCACCAAGACTCATAATGTTTCATTTCTGTTTGCGTTAATATCACCCTGTGACAGCTACTGTGGACAGAGTGATGCTGTGGAAATGCTGTGACCCCCAGGAGTGCGTTTGCAGGGTCATCAGCCACACGCCATCCTTCAGAGCTTGGGACTGTCTCCTAGAGGATGTCACCAGAGCAGATTGTGAAATTGAGGTCTGTGCTGGAGAAGACTGGGGCTGTGAGGTTAAATGGCAGGGGAGACATGGGCATCCCCTGGGGTGAGAGGAAGAGAAAGAGAAGATGTTGGTACGGGAAGGGAGAAAAGCAGCATGATCCCTTTGCTGGTGAAACGAAGGAGTGAAGTCTTTGAAAGCCCTTTGCAGGCCATTTCTTCTGCGCCCGTTTTTGGAGAGCACACAAAGGCACGACAGTGGGAGCAGCACCCAGGGCTGAGGTGACCACGCTTGCTGTCTCTCCATCCTGATTATTTCATAAACCAAAGCGAACTACCGGGCATTTGAAATGCTCAAGTACAGTGGCTAAGGAGCTGTGAAGCATTAACACTGATGAGAGCTTCGTCTTGATTAATTTTTTATTATTTTCTTTCAGGCCAGCACTGGGTTTGTAGCGACAGTCAAGCGGGAGCTGAGGTCATTCGAGTGCCAGGGAGACTGATGTGCTGGACAGTCCCTGGAAGCCCTTGTGCAGTTCACATGAAGGAACCATCTCCAGCAGTTAGGGCATTGTTTGCTGTCTCCTTTCTTGACCTCACTGCTGAGGGGGTCACCACACCAACAGGGGCTGGTGTTCACTACCTGCCCCAGCACATCATGAAGGTGTGTTGGTGAGTGTGGGGTTTCATACTGCAGCTAAATTGTGATGATAGTGTCCAAAACCAGTCATCTTGCATCCCTTCTGTCCTAGCTACGTGGTCCAGCTCTGTCCCTTTGACCAGCACTAACCGTGCTCTGAGACCACGGAGAGCTAGTCTGGAGATGCTCCCCAACATGAAGTACATCACTTTGGTTGTAAGATGCTTTTCTGCTGGTTTATCTCCTTCAGTGGGGCTGGATGAGCTCTGGAACCTGGCTACATGGGTGGGGTTGGATAGAGGGACTGCGTCTTTGAGTGACAGCTGGCTATTTGACTGGCTCCTCTCCATTGCAAAGCTTCCTTCAGGAGCTGGGATACTCTTGGATCCTTCTCTGTCATTGGTTCCTATGAGCTGGATCACTCTGAGGGCATTGAAACACGTTCCCAGGGCATGTACAGCCGGATGAAGCATGTTCCCAGGTGGAGAAGTCAACCAGAGATGTTCTGCCTGTGCCCTAGGGCCATACTACCTCCTTGTACCAAAGCAGCTGTCCTTGGGACCTGCCCAGAGCCTATCCCAGGGGCTATTTGCACTAAAAATCCAACTTCTGAACTTTCTGGATGGTGGGAGGGGTCTTCCCCACTCCATTCTGAGTTCCTGGGTCTAACTTAGGAAGTGCTCTAAGACAAGCTCCAATGTTTTTAGTAAGGCAGAGATGTGTGCCAGTCCTGAGGGTAGAAAACCATGGCCAGACCAAGGCTGAATGCTGACCACTGAGGGTTTCTCTGAAGCTTATTTCTGCAGAGATGGGCCTGGGACTTCTCTGGAGACACTCTTCTGGTAGCAAAGGCTGGAGGTCATCTTGCTGGAGCTGGTCTGAGGGACCGATTTAGGGGAATATGGATTAGACTTCTGCAGAAAGTCTCTTATAGTGCGTAGGTGAGGAAACTGCTGCTGTGGCTCCATGAGGTGTCAGTGAGGGTAACCACTAGACACATGAGAAGGGGCTTTTTACTCCTTGATAGCTGTCGTTGAAGACCTCCAGCTCTTCTCAGAGGAGGCCACACTGCTCCAAAAGTGTGAACAAAGTCCTCTGTGTTTTTCTGGCTGAAAAATCCCTTGACTTTTCCCACCCTGGGTCATTTTAACCCTGATTAGTTCCCTGATGAGGCTCACCACAAGTGCTTGCAGGAGGCTAGAGGGGAGGACAATGTAATGGGATTATGGAGATGGGTTTCTTTCCATTTGGGAATAGAAAGAAAGCAGCAGCTTTGGGTTAAAGAGTTGTCTGGACTTGGCTATGTAGGGCTGAGAGGATATGTGGACCAGGGCTGAGAAGGTGGGCAAGTCAAAACTGCGGGGCAAGCCCCTAAGCGTTACCTCCAGTGCAGCCAGATTTTCTCAACTCAGACCTTGCTTGTCCCCACAACAGGCTTCAAGAATGACGGTGGCTTTGAACCAGGCTCTATCCTCAGAAACTCCCATGTCCGCACAGGTTTGGGGAGCACTTAGCTCAGCAACTGCTGGTGGCAGCAGGCAGCACAAAGGAAGTTGCAAGAAACTCCATGGGGCATTGTGAAGCAAGTTGAGCTTGGGGATTTTTCTCAGTTCCCCTCCTCACTCAAAGGCTGGATTTTGCCTTCTCTGTCACTCAGGAGAAAGGAGCTCCAACATGGAGCTGGCTTGGGACGGGACTCAGAGCCAAAGGCTGGTCTCTGAATGCAGTGCAGCTTTGAGGGGGAGAGGCTGAGAGCTGGAAAATGCTAAAGACCCATTAGATCATCTGCTTCATCCCCAGGAGGGTCGGCAGGATTGTCCCCCTGAGGTGGCTGGGATGGAAATGCCTGCTGTTGCCAGGTTTTCATGGTGGTCCTCTGGGAAGAGCAGCAGAGCCCGGCATGTCTCCCTGCCAGTGCATGAAACTCTGTGAAATTTCTACCTTTTGCTTCTAGTTAGAGCAGCCTAAGCATCCCCTTTTTCCCGAGAGACTTCTGCCCTCCAGGTAAAGAAGAACCTTCTTCCATATGTCTACCCATCTGGCTGTCTACTGAGGTCCCTGCAGCATTGGTGTCTACCTGCAAGGGACATTACTGGGCCCCTGGGTCCTGCCAGCCCCCAGGGTAGGATGAGAGGCAGCAACCGCAGCCGAACAATTGGGTAGGATGCAAACAAAGAGAAACCATGTCCAAGGAGGATCATCCTTACTGAGAAATTTCCCTGCTGAAACACATCAGACGATTTCATTTCTCCGTGCCTGCGAGTCTGCACCCTCTTGAGGCTGGCACCACCTTTCCCAAGCTGTGCATGAGCTGAAAGCCCATGCCTGGTCTCCATTCCTTTCCCTGCGGGACAGTGGGGACATTTATGTATTTACTTCTAAATGGACAAGCCGTGCCGCCAAGGGATCAGGATGCAGAGCGGATGTCTGTGGAGGGCTGAGAACAGGACCTGGGTGAAGGTGGGGATGGTTCAGCCAACCAGCCTGATGGGTTGAGAGTTGGGGGAGATTGGGATCAGGACTGTGGTTCCCCTGGCCACCCAAGGAAGTATTTCTCTGCAAGAGGGGAGGGAAAGAAACTGTGAGGCCACAGGTGAGATGTCCTTGGGTCTACGGCAGGCACTGAGTCTGCTGGAGGGCTTGGAGACGTGAAAGCTCTTCCCATGACACCTCCTTCCACCTCGGGGCCCCTGGTCAAAAGACCCACGGTCACATCAGCATTGCTTTGCTTTAGACATAGAAACCCTTCCCCCTGGTCCAACATCTCCTGTACCAGCCGAAGCGGAAAAGCTTTGCTATCGGAGCACCGAATCATTACAGCTTGGAAAAAAAACCCCACACTCCATAAATAACCAAGGTGTATTTAGACTGTGAATGTGTGCAATCCAATTTAAATTGTAAAATGTTTAGAAAGCTGGCTGCTGGCGATGAGGACTTGTCCTTGTCTGTCCAGATGCTACACAGAGCATGGTGAGGGCCTGGACTCCAGTGGGATGGCCAGGTGCTATCACACCAAGTGTGATAAAGACAGCAATAACCGACCAAAACACTTATGAAAACCTTTGAATGGTAGCCCAGAGAGCTTCAGAGGCAGCTCATGTCCCAGAGAAGACATGAACACAACACAAGGCAACCAATGCCTCAGTCAGACCCATGAAAATTTATTGTTACGATGCCAAAACGGAGTAAAATTAGATGAATTTATTTCAATGCAGTTTGCTGCTGAAGCAGCTGAAGAACCTCCTAGGAAGATGATCTTCTGAGGTCAGGAAGGGCAGAGGTGGACCTTCTGCAATGCTTGGCCCTCAGGTCCAGTGGGTAAGACAGGTGCCTGCGTGACCCATTGTGCCACCAAAATGGGATCATGGTCACTCTGCTAGTTCCCCAAGTCCCAGCACTCTCTCTTGTGCTGACTTCTCCATCTGAGCTCATTGACATGGCTAAATTTGAGCATTGCCTTGCTCTTGCTGTGCCTTCGTCCTCCAAAGCTGCAGGAGGCTACAGGCACGAGCTGCTGTGGTCCCAAAGCCCTAGAGCCATCTTCCACCACTGGGTTTGAGTCCTGCTTCCATGACTTACTGGCATTGCATTCAACCCTCCCCATCAATGTACAGACCTGTTGGACACAATGAGGTTTAGGTGAGGCCAGGACCAAGGGTTTGCAATCACAGAGGACTCCCTGTGTCTCTAAATCCCTTGATCCCATGAGTGGAAGAGGTCTTGGGCCACTTCTGCCAGCCTTGTGCCACTGGCGTCATGTTGCTGGTGAAACACTGGGATGGGGCAGCCTGTGAGAGGGACAACAGGTGGTCTTCCTCCCCTACAAAGACATCTTCTATCAAGCGTCTTTGGGATGCTGGTGTTTCTTCCCAGCCCGTGGGACAAGGTGTCCTTAGTTCCCATCATCCCACCCCAGCGTTTTCAGCCGTGCAACCCTTTCTGGTTAACCTGGTGGCATTCTCCTCCCTCTGCTCCTCGCTTTCCCCTCCTTTTCCCCTCTCAGTGCTCACCCCCGCCGGCAGCCGGCGAGAGCCTCTTTCAGGTTACCTCCCAGCTTTAATTGAAAGCAGTCGACGCTGAGCACAGGCGGCACACAAACACGCCGAGACCCGGGAGCCACTCTGAAGCCTGACTCAGGTTGGGGAACCTGCCGGCACATCGCGGGGCCGACAGATAATTAAAGTGACAATCGATCACGCGGGAGTAAAGGCGGGGGGGATGCAGCGGCGACAGAGGAAGCGGTGCCTCTCCCGAGGAAGTCGCGGCAGCGTCGACAAGCCGTGCTGAGCAAATGGCCGGGGTGGAACCCCTTCTGGCCACCTCCAACCCAGCCCACGTGGCCACCCTTGCCCCCGCACCACTTGCGTAGAGGGGTTTGAAGTCCCTTGGGTGCCGCTGGTGCGGGGTAAAAAAAAAGGCAGGGCTTGATCGCTGGAGTCTCGTGGCGTTTAAAAGCGCGAGCAGGAGCGAGATTTGTGTGTGCGCATTAAGACAGATGGGCTAAAATTTCCGAACGCTCATGAAAGATTCAGGGGCGTCACTTGTTAAATTTAATTGGGAGAAACCCGACTCAGTGCCTGACTGCATGGTTTGCTGGCTTTTGCTTAAGAAGTCAACTGACAAGCTTGTCGTGTGTGTTTTTTTTCTTCTCTCTTTCCCTCCCATCTCCTTTCCTCAGCTCCTGGCATGGGCTGCGTCGTGAATAATTTGGGGAGCGTTATCTCCTGCTTCCTGTCGGGGCAAGCACCGCTCCAGGAGTAGCAGGCGCATGGGGAGGAGAGAGGTGGGTTTTTGGTGATGCTGTCAGCTTAGGATCCTGGGGAAAGGAGTTCAAGCGCTGCCTCTGCTGCAGGTTCCTCACCCCCCCTCAAGCCAGAGATTTTGATCCAAATCCAGGAAGGGATGTAGGTGCTTCAATAAACGTCAGGTGTCAGCACAGATATGGGCTGTAATCACTCTGTCCTAGGCCTGGGACATTTTTCTTTCCCACATGAACACCCGCTGGGAGAAAGGGGAGATGTCAAAGCCCCTCTCCTGAGCAGATCCTCCTCCAGAGTGGAGCTTTCCAGAGGGTGGAGGAAACCTGTGTGCAAACAGGGGTGACAATGAAGTTTGATGGCTTCTTCTCAAGGGGAATTTGGAAAGTGATGGGTGTTTTAGGTGAGGAAGTGCATGTGCTGCTTGATTCTTGTTTAAAAATAAAAGAGATGCCAGGAGGGACTCATCCCTCCAAAAGCAGCTATCTGTGCTCGTCGTGGCTGCCTCTGCTGCCAGGGAGAAAAATAGGCCTTGCTGGAGGGGCAATTCATCTCATCTGAACTTTGATGTCTGCAAAAAGCCAGATGAATCGCACCTGAAAATGCCTGCTTCTCCCTAATGACTCCAAGAAAAGCTGATGTGACTCCCAGAGGTATTCTCCTGCTCCACAGATATCCTTGGAGAGGTGACGTGGACCCTCCCTGCTCTTATTTAGGTGTGCGATGCCAAGTGCTCACTCCAGCCCCATACCTGGACCTGGGACTAGATTTGCACAAGATCTCCACATCCTTGAGCACTTCCAGGTCAAGCTTGCATTCAGCCACAGTGCGGTGGGACCAGAGAGTTTTGGAAACCACGCATCTCCAAACGGTCTTTTGCTGAAGGTGGGATGCTGCTGGCTGGCAGCTGTCACATCATATTTAATACCTGAGTGCATCTCAGGCGTAGCCTTAACTCTGGGGACGATGGGCAGTGGCAGTGCTCACTAGGTCTGGTTGGTGTGCATAGGAACTGCTAGGCACAATGTAGAGGTGGTTTGCAATCTGCTAGATGACCTGGTCATCACTTCTCATGCATGAAGGACGTGGAACAGGAGCCCTTTCAATGGCCTGTGTGTTGTCTGGTAGGGTCTACGAGCCTGAATTAAACTATTCTTGTCATTAAGACTTGGTAAAATATAAAATCCACACATTTTTCCATCTGGCTGTTCTTCTCTCTGTTTATTTATCCTCCATCCATCCATCCATCCATCCGTCCGTCCTCTCTTGTCCAAGGTTGCAATTTAAATATCTTAGTAAGAAAGAAATTCTCGTTCCCCTCCATGCCACATGCTGGCTGGGAGATGTGTTGTCCTCCCCAGTTAGCTTCACACTTCCTGGATGTGCCTTTTGAACACCGCAGTGCTTCATGGAACTGCTCTTTTCCTGGAGTGGATCAATTGCTTCACTGGTTTATGACATGAGTATGGCCTCGTTGCTGTAGCTGATAAATCACTGGAGGGATTACCAGGGGTCAGGAGCGAAGGATACTAGTCAAACCCATCTGTAAATCTATGATTTTTTCTTTTATGTGTCTCAGTCCATGATCCTAGGGTCAAAAGCGTTTTTTTGGTGAACATCAGGACGTGTGGGAATGCTCCTGCACAGAGAGGCAGCCCTAAAGTTAGGACACAGAGCTGTGCAGGGTAGATCTTCACTGGGTTTTAGGTGCCAAATTCTCATGTGTTTCACTAGGAGTGAGATGTGTTGATACCAACATCTTCTAGATGAGGTTGGTAGGACACCTAATCAGTTTTCACAGCATTAAGCCCAACACTCTGGCTTCAGACATGTGATGGAGTTTCTACAATTCAGCATCTTCTCATTCATCAGTTGGGCTGTGGTAACCTCCTGTCCTTGGAGATCTCAGCCACCAAAATGCTTTAGTGTGAATGATGTCATCTGCCCTTGCCATGAGCTCATCCTTGAACTGCTGGCTGGACAGGACCATCTCACCTACAGCAGTCTCCTCAAAGGCTGAAGGAACAGTAATGAAAGTGCTGCTTCCTTCTTGCCACGGTTAATTACCCCCTTCGTTAACAACTTGCTGTGCATCTCCAGTATGTATTAGTCAAGCTTTACCTTTGACTGTTGGATCTTGCAGACTTTGTCTGCTCTGAGATAAGTTGAATTAAAAAAAAAAAAACAGATGACAGCACATCGCCCAGGTTCCCGCAGCTCCATGGTGACTCAGTTGCAGTTTCACACTGATTTGGTTTCTGGCTTTGAATTTCTCAGGGTAGATATACACAATTTAAAGGAAAAAAAAAAAAAAAAAGAGTGAAATTTGCTAATCACCTCAGCTACCCAGGGGGGAGTTTATTGCCTATAATTGCAAAACTTTTGCCAAACTTCGATTGCACTCGTGGTGTCCAAGGGACACGCTCCCGAAGCGACACGAAGCGTAACGAGACACATGGCTGGTGAGAAAGCAGCAGGAGATTGAATCTCTACAGGTCCCACAGCCACTGGTGACTTCTGGCGATTTCAGTGCCAGAGCATGAGGCAGGTTTAGAGTCTGCTGCAGGAAGGGAAGCATTTCTGTCAAAAATCTCAAAAAGCAAAAGCAACTGAGTCTTTTTGACGACAGTTTCTGTTGGAGATTGTCTTTGTATTTGTCCTTTTTTTTTCCCTTCTTAAAAAAAGAAAAATCACCCCTCCTCCCCTTCTTCTCCACTAGCAAAGGAAGAGGAAAGAGGGGAAAAGGAATTATTAGGAAAGGGAAAGAAAAGATGCGTGCAATAGAAAAATGCTCCCCATAATTTTCTGTGTTGAAAATGAAGTCTCCAAAAATCCTCTACTTTGCTTTGATGCAAAACAAAAGATGTTTGAACGACACAGACAGTTTTGTGTTGTTCTGTACTCCTTTTTTTTCACTAACAAACCACAGCAACGGAGCAGGCTTTTGATTACTGAGTCTCAAACAGGGTCTGTCAATCTGACATTCAGACCCATCTGGCCAGAAGTGGTCCCAGAGAGGTGACGATGCCTTGCTGCCAGCAGCTGCCCTCTATCAGGTTCCTACACCCTGAGGATCTGGTGGGGGAATATGCCCTGCAGATCTCTTGTGTCAGCAATGTCGTAGGTCCAGGTTTCAGACCTTGGCATGGAGGCTGCCAGGAAGGACGTGATGGGTGAGCTCTGGAGGATGATGGAAACCTCCCATCGAGGTCCTTCACAATGTTTGATAGAACTCATGAGACTCCAGTGAGCACCCCATGGGGGCTGGCTTTCCCTGATCTTTCCTCAGCTCTTCTGTCATGAATGTGCTGACAATGTTCTCTAGACTCACCACATAGGTTTCTCAGGACTATGTATTCCCACTCAAGGCATAAAGACCGGGGGTGGAAGAGATGGATTCAACATGGACCTCAACCTCTGGTTGTAAAAGAGTAATTTGTTTAGGAGCTCCTTCCAAACTGGATGGTGCTATTCAGAGCAAAGTTCTTCTGCCTCTCTTCCAGCGCCATCTGCATCCTTTAAGTCATCCAACTACTTCTTGAGTTAAATTATTTGGTAATTTATTTTAAGTTAAGTTATTTGGTAATTCATCCATGCCATCAACCGGAGTGATTTGGTACCTACAGAGGGCTCTATGATTCTAGACGTCTCTCCAAATCAATGGAGTACAAGTCCCCTCTCTGCACTACTCTATTTTCCTCTAAGCACCTGAGAAATGAAGGCCTGTTTTACTTGCTGAGCTTCAATGAGCACAGCCCCTCGCAAACCCCTTTCCTTGAAGTGTCCTACTGAGTTGCACCACGCTGTGTGTAGGACAGGCTGGAGTCTCGTACAAGAATACGTCTGTCTTCGGATAATGCTCAACTGAAACAGACAGGCAAGGGGATGTCCAGTTACCCACGCAGCATTTGGGACCCTGAGCCCTCATTCTGCGTGTAAAGTGAGGTGTGCAATGTGATGCTGAGAAAAAGAAGGAGCAAGATTTGCCCGATACTTGAGAAGACTCACTTTTGGTGCTTGTATCCACATTGCCTCAATACTTCTGTGGTTGGAAGGTGAGACCTACTGTAGGCCAGCCCTCCCATATTACTATCAGGGGATCTCAGGTGTGCTCAGGACTCAGAGCTTCTTCCAAGATGTCCTTATCCACTTTGTGGAAGGACAGCGTGCCAAGTGGCCTCCTGTTAACTCATCAGAAACTGAGCAGAATAGATGGATTTGTATCCGTCCTCCTCCAAGATGACTGGCTTTTGTTCTGTTTTACTCAGGGACAAAATGAGCTCCTGGTGCTTGGGATGCTGTAAAGGCCCAGCAAGGTCTATCTGCTCGTGCAGCTCTCTCTTACACCCTGCCATATCTGATCGTGTTGGCAGAGGCAGGTCCCAGGACTCCAGCATGGGTGTTTCTGGACCCATCTGAGTTGTTCACTGCAGTATGCAGCCTAGCTAATCCTTGCTCCATGGTGATGGGAGCCGTTTCCTGTGGGGAATCCCCATCAGCCAGCACAGGTTTTGCTTCCACTTGTGGGTCATTGCCTTAGGCTGCCAGTGAGATTTTGTCAAAAGGAAAATACTGCAGAAAATATTTAATTAAATTAAAACCCAGTAAATAAACAACTCCCTTCTCCCGTTCCTCCCATGGAGGTTTCTAGACATTTCTGTGATGTATCCTCTACAAAATCCAGAGGTTTAGCGATGAAACAAGCTCAGTGGTAAGATGCTAACCTACCGATATCATTGTGGTTGTCCTGGGTGGGAAGTTCAATGCTTGAGGCCTCAGTTTGGATACCAGTGCCCTGCTTGGGTGAAGAACTTTGCTTGCCCAGGGTTTCCTGACCATGAAGTAGGGCAGCAATGCTGCCTTCACCAGTCTATATCCCGTTGCAGAAGAATTTTGGGGGCTCCCTAAGTGTCTGGGTGGAGTCTACCCATGAGATTGTGTTGGGACCTATTGCAACAAGAGGAATAATGATCCTAACCGTGCAACTCTCCTTGGCCAGAAAATACAGCTTGGCCAGAGAAGATAGAGAAGCTCCTCCATGCAGCAGGAGCATTATTAATGCAATGGAAACTGTTCTGGTTTGTGCTGTTGGGATGTTAAACCCCCAAGACCAAAGTATTGTGTTGCCCAGGTCTTTCTTGAGGGAGTAGGAGCTATTGCCTACACTGTGGTAGGTGTTTCTCATCCTGCGTTGGGCTATGTAACTTGTCCTGAGTGTCGGGCCACTGCTGCTACCTGATTTACAGCAGCACCCAGGGAGGATATGGACCACAGCCTGGAGCTTGTGCAACTAAAACTGTAGAAAACTCGCAGCAGAGCAGGCAATGGGAGGGTAGATGAGACGACTCCAGCGTAACCAACATCAGCAAGGCTGGGACTGAAACCCCTTTTCCTGGAAGTGCTCATCGAGTGCAATCTCTTTAAGGCTGGGAGAAGAAGCAGGCAGAGAGCAGTGCGTGTGTGAGCCAGGGGTCCGATGTTTAATGTTACTGCTGCTTAGGGGCAGAAATAGCCGCTATTAGGTTGCATTTAGTGATTTCGAGCCAGAATGTTGAGGTCACTGCCACGGAGTGTGACCCGGTGTTTTGTGTCCGCTGCCATTCCAAGATCTCTCCCCGAGAGCTGACCTGGGAATGGCATCCCCCTCCTCCCGCGCTGGGTAAGTTGGGAGACTACTTGCCTCTTTCAGTGGGGGATTTTGCTGCTTTTAATTTCACGTGGCGTGAAAGCATATATGTGTGCATGTGGGAAATGGTCAGAGGAACAAATTTAAGTCCAAAACATGAGGTTTTGCTCAAAGCATCCCTGTCTGCTTGTATTTGCTGGCTGCTGGTTAATCTCTGCAATGGAGATAAGGGTGCAGCCAAGCTGGACGTGCCAAGCCATGAAGAAGGTTGGAGAGCAGCGGATGTGAGTCTGGGACCCTCAGACCTCTCCTGCTGGACTCACAATGGGATTCAGCTCAACAGAAGCTCTACAACATGTGTGGGATGACCTGGTCAGTCCCAGATCCTGTTATGCAGAGGTATCATCTGCTTTAGGGTGTGAGCTGTCTGACCCGTTCCCAAACCTTCAGGGTGAGGCGACGCAGGCAAATCCTGCGCCTCTCCCATGGGAAGACCCCAAATGGAGATACCTATGTGGGGTGAGCTCGCTTACCTACTGCCTCAGTTTCTCCATCTCTAAACGGAGAAAGGGAATCATTGCCAGACCTCGTGAGGGCTGGTGCATCCTATTAGAGAGCCGGTGCTTCGAGAGCAACAGCAGAGCTATGTCAGTAAATACCAGTGCTGAGCTGCCCTTTGAAATCACCCTGCGGGGAAGGAGAGTTCCCCTCTATGGAGAGGGGCCAGGCAGCCCTGGAAAGGGGCAGGTTTAAAGGCCAGGGCTGTGGGCTGGATCCAGATCAATATCCTTTTTCCTCAAACACCTGCTCTTGCTAGAAGGCCATAAGGATACCAGAACGTTGTCTCCCTGCCTCCCTGGTTCTCATCCAGCCTCAGACTCAGAGCAGAGCACAAGAGGGTGTAGCAAAACAAGCACAGTGGGAAGACATCCAACCCCATAGCCACATGTCCTGCTCTGAGCAGCGATGAACGTGGTGGCATTCGTGGGACACCTACATCGGTTGGGGTCACTTGCCACTGGGGTAGGTTTATTTCTAGTTTCACGTCGGACTCGAGAAAAATTGGGAAAAACCACAAATGTTTGAGCGCATTTTCATATGACAAGGAAGGAAAATGATCTCTTCTGCATTTGGCTTTGGTGTTGCCATTGGCTTGTGGAGATGGCTTTGATATCCTTCCTGCCTTGGACACTTTGGGATATGTGCAATATCTGGCCAGGACTTTCTTGCTCTAAAGAAACAACAGAAAACTAGCTAGAACCAATCATTTTCCCAGGAAAGGGAAGTCCCAGGTACTTCTTGATCAATTTTTCATAAAAAGCTTTGAAACTGTCAAAATGTCCCTTGCTCATACAAATTCAGCTTTCAACCTTTTGTCTTCATCTCAGGGAAGGTGAAAGCACTGCTGTTGAAATATCTACGAAAAAGGAGAAATGGTAATTACAACGTGTTTGCAAAAGGAGGAGAGAGAATATTTTCATTTGGCCCCAGATGAGTTGTGACTGGGGAGAGAAGGGCGATTTCCAATTTCTTTACAAATTTTCTTCCTGGTTACTGACTAGGAGAGAAGAAAATAAGAGTAAAAAAAAAGAAAGAGTAAAAAGAAAATCTCAAAACTTCCCAAAATAGGAAAAGGATCCGGTTCGTACACGCTACAACAGCCCCTTCTGGATGTGCTTATCCCATCTCTCCATCCAGAAGCAACAACAGCAAAAATTTCAAGGGCTTGAAGGGAAGTCTGGTGGACCTCAGACTCTGAGATTCACCTCCACACACCATTGTTTTCAGGCAGGGATGGAAAGACCTTTGTCTATCACTGGGCACTGTAGTGAAAGCAGATGTCTTCTTGATACTTGTCTGTGCCTTGGTGCTTGTAGGCCCGTGGAGCTGTTTCTGTGTGGTCAACGCCCTTCTCACCCATGCATGTGCTCTAGGATCACCCTTCCTCTTCCTCTCTACTCCTAGAGACACCCTGGCTTCAGGGGATTGCACTGCTGTCTTCCATTTGGCCAAATTTCTTCTCCTTGCTCCCCTCTTGAGCGGTGAAGGGTGGTGAGGGTGGCCTGGGGATGGTGTCCGTGCAGCTCTGCGCCAGGCACGTGGACTTGACAGCAGGAAAAATGGGTTATTTCTCTGCCAGGCATCCTGCAGTGAGCACATGCCATCCATGGAGTGGTGCCTGCCCCTTTCTTGGCTTTCCAAACTGCTTCTGCAGGGATGGGGAAAGCCCACAGCTCTGTTGCCTCCTCCAGCTGGCCCCGCTGGCTGGCATCCCAGCTCTACTGCAGGACCGTGAGCTCCACGAGTGAATGTGCCCGGTCATCTGTGACACCCTTGGGTGCCCTCGGTCCTGGCCGCTTTGCCTTCCCTCTTCTCCTCCTGGCATCCTCCAGGCCCTGCTGTTGTCTTGGGGCGTGGCGGAGGCAATCGTTAGCGTTAAACCAGCCGCTTGAATTTCCCCCCTTCCCTCAAAGTAATTTTTTCTCACTTCCGCACAGCGTGTGGAGTGAATTTTAGCACCCGTAAACACTTTGCGCTGCTGGCTCCCGGCTAATTGACTCTGACAGTTAGTGTAGTCAGCAGCTGAATGGTGTCACTGGGAATTAGACTGCCGTGATAGACTGCCAGGAGCAAATTACTTTGTCACTTCTCAGCTGACTCTAAAATATGGGGCTTTTTTTTTTTTAAATTCTTCTTTTTACTTTTGATTCTTTTTTTCCCCCCAGTTTTTGTTTTGTTTTTGAGATTTTTCTTCATACGTGTGTGTGAGCGCACACGGGTTGTTTGAAGCCCCGATAAAATGAGCCTGATTTGTTTAAGGATCATTTTCTGTCGAAGACAACCTGGCGAGTTGGGAACAAACTCCTCTATCCCCACCCCGCCTCCTGAGCCCCCCCTCCGCCTCCATAATGTTTATGAAGCAGGTTCTGGAAATGCTCTTTTAAAGGGGACCCAAAGGGACTGCAGGCAAGTGACTCACACATGGGGAAAGAGATTACACACGGCTCCCGCAGCGCACACATCCCTCCGCCTGTCTATGGTGTCCCCCCACCCTGGTATCCATCACCCATCTAGCAGTGCCATGGAGCTATCACTCATCTGTCCACCTACACCAGGCATCTTCCATTTGCTTGTTCATCTCCCTGACGTATTTATTTTCGCGGTACAGTATTTCAGAATTGCGTCCATTTGCCTGCTGTACCTCTCCAACTATCCGTCATCTGGCTTTGGGATCTCTCCGGTCCATCCTTTGATCCGAACGTTTGCTGAGTGTATCCCCTTACCCCCTCCCAAATGCCCCCCATGGTGTTGGACCCCTCCAAGCCAGCAAGCAGTGCTGGGATGATTGCTGTCAAGTTGTCCATCCTCAAAGCCCTTTGGAGGTCTCATTGGCTTCTTGCATGGTGCTTGTTGGAAAGCTGGTGTGAAAAGCTGTTGCTTGGACGTTCTGCATGTGCTGGTGTTGGTGCTAATTGAGCCTCTGAAAAACAAGATGGGTTGGATTTTAACCAGGTAATGCACGGGTTGATGGAGCCAAGCCCTGTTTCAAAGCCACATAGATGCCAGCCTGCTGTGGCTGTCCTTACCTTGGAGGACCTGGGCTCTCCCAATGTCACCTCTGACACTCGTGTGCATTAGGGTGCTGAGAGGGTTATTTCCCCGACAACGCTCCTCTGCTTCCATGCAGAACCTTGAAATGTCATCCAGACCAGCTCAAGGCCAGAGGAGAAAGGCACAGGGCAACTGCCTGGCTCCATGCTCCGTGGTTTGGGACTGGGAGTGAGGAAGATCTCTGAACCGCTTTCATCCAGCTGGATCACTCATCTGCGGATGATCCAGGGCTTTGGTGCTATTAAATTAATCCTGCACTGGAAGGGCTTTTCATACACGTGGGAATGAGAGGGAAGGACTGCTGTGTCTGAACACTGGACTGGGTTTTGGTTTTTTTTTGGTAATGTCACTTGCTTTAACGAAAGACATTTCCACTCCCCGCTGTGCCTGCATCCTTAGACCAGCGCCACTTGTGCAATGCTGCTACTATCACACTTTGCATCTTTCCAAGTGTGATTCCACCCCATAAAAATAGTGACGTTGACAAAAACATGCTTTTTTACAATTTACCACCAGTGCAACCTCTTCCCCCATTCTCCCATCACCCCGGTGCTGAGGGATGAAAATCATGTTGGACCAAGGGAGAGTCCCTGGCCAGTCCCTGTGACAGGACTCATTTGTTTTCCTCAGCACAGGCTCTGACGCCCCAGCCAGCCTTTGTCAGAGAGAGGAGAAGGCTGTGATCTCCTTTGGTTTAGGAGCTGTGGGGATCTCACAGGGTTGACGCCAAGACCTTGTATGGGCAGTTGGGCCTCAGTAAGGGGGGCTATAGCTGGGATATGAGCAGCCTTTTTACTTCGTCTTGAAGGATTTTGATCTTCTGCCTTGAGATTGGAGTCCCAAGATTCAGGGGAGAGGATCATCTGAACATGAAGCCCTTGGTCACATCTCTTTGCTGCAGGAAAAAAAGACGAAGGAGCATAGATCGCAGTTCAGAAACTGGAGGACAAGTGAAAAATCCTCCAAATGGATCTATGCTAGCCTGGATTTGTACTGGGGAGCACTTGACTGACCCAAGTGTGAACAGAACTCACTGGCTTGTGGTACTGGAGACATTAATTTCTGATTGAACTCCTCCACAGGGTGATCTCTAACCCCTTGATATCCCAGCACTCAGCTTTGGCAAGGATGCTGACCCCTCAGGCTCTCCAAAGCCTAAAGCATCTGAGTACCAATTGTCCCCACCAGAGAGGCAGCTGGTGGCCATGACCATGCAGTTGGTGTGGCTACCATGCTGCAAGACCAGTAGTAATGGGTCAATCGCACCTGGAAGAGATTTTATGCAGGCAGGCTCACCCCCATGCTCCCTGGACATATGGCAGAGATGACCCAGCAGGTAACTCCCGTGAAAATACCAACTCTGGCTCTGCTTCCCACCAATAAACTCAAGTGTGTTTAATCCTCAAATTGCCTGGGTCTCCCTCTTGCCAGCCTCTGGCTTTGACACCAGACGTGCATCAGCCCTAAGTAGCTCTTCATTGGCCACACAAATAGACACCACAGGTGTGGAGAAGAGGCCATGGTGGGGGAGATAGACGCAGGGCTGGGGGCTTACTGGAGGAGCTGGCAGGGGTGGGATGTCAGGATGGGGCTGCTGGGGTCCCATCTGCATGTCTTTGGCCGAGTCCCTTCTCATGGATGGCTCAAGTGCTTGGCTGTGTGCTGGGTAAGAGGCGATGCTCTGCGCACACCTCTCAGTGCCCAGCCTGCCTGAAGGCACCTGTCGTAGTTCAGCCCGGATCGGGACCAGACTACGCAGTCTCTCTCTCACTCCCCCCACCCTCCGAGAGAACAGGGGGAGATAATAGAAGAAAAACGGCTCGAGGTTTGAGATAAGGACAGGGAGAAA
>JAAGAY010108902.1:1331-40920 GCA_011801015.1 Ardeotis arabs
TTTTTTTATTCATTATGTATCCTTTCTCTCCACCATGAAATGCATATCCCTTTCTGCAGATGAATTGGATGAGGCATTCACAGAGCTGAGTTCCCTCGTAAAGGCATACTTGGGTTTGGAGCCACCTGCAGGTTTTGATAGCACTCAGGACTTGAACAGCGGAGCAGGAGCAGGTACTGTGTCTGGGCACATGCTACTTCTGGTTTTATCAGTAGAGTATTCCTACTTATTTGTTACAAGAATTGCACTCTGTGAATGATGCAATGTGTGAGGCTGCTTGTCTGAAAATTCCACATGCTTCTCTATAACGGATCTCCTGGGCTGATTCCTCCCTGGGATCTGAATCTTTAATGGAGATCTTTCCAGGTACTTTACACCACTGTGTGCCCTGAGGAAATAATATGCAGAAAGTGAGTTGCCTGACTCTCCCGAGGATGCTTTTGGGCTGAGGATCTCCCATTCATTCCAGATGAATCACAAGTGAGATATGTGTCCATGGCTGAGAGCTTTGTGCCTGTCGAACGGCTGAGCAACAAGAAAGTGCCATGACACTGAGACCTTACTTTACTCTCTTCTCCAAGACAGCCAGAAGCATGAAGAGGTATATGAAAACCAGGATAGTAAGATGAGTGGAGTCAACTTAGAAGTTCACTCCAAGTGCTTTTGGGGTTGTGGAGTAAACTCAAATGATTGGTAGTGTATTTAACAGAAGCCTTTTGGCCCTTGAATGGTTAAGGCTGGTGACCACTTCCAGCTTATCTAAGCGCGTGCTGCTGCAAAAAGTGGTCATGCCCAACTTACCTCTCCTGCCAACACCTTTCTAGTCTGCTTGTTGCCCTCATTCTTCTGACTGTGCAGTTATTTGTGATCTGGATCACGGAATGATTCCATCTAAAAACTAACCTAGGAAAAAAACCTAGGAAACCTAGGAAAAAAAACCACCAGCTTTCAGACAGATCGATTCCTTGATCAAACTCATCATGCAGCTATAGAATTGGCTCAAAGAGGGAAGGATAGGAGAGAAGAGCTTCACGGCTGCCTGTGGAGGAAGAAAGGACTACTCTCTTGTCAGAGGCAGCATAACGAAGATTAGCTTAACATATTGTGAGGACTCAGCCGTAACCCTTGAATTTATTCCAGACAGGGCAGGTTACCAGCTGGGATGAAAGCAGAATATGATCTCTAAAATACTGGAGAAAAAGAAATAAGAAACAGAATTATGGTAGTAAGATGTGGCACAACATGGACTAACAAGAAGCTCAGTTTTGTGAACTCTTCCCTCTGACTCCAAGAGCCTCCATGGTTTATGGCTGTCTTGGTTAGATCCCACAGGATTGCAACAGAAGGGTTAATGAGCTTCCTAAGTGACACAGAGCCGATATTCACGACCTTCTGTGTGGCTTAGAAGGCTGCAAATAAAAGTAGCTGAAGGGAAGGCAACAATGTCTGAAATGTTAATAAAGGATAGTGTAAAATTCATCACTTCATCATTTCAAGTAATTTTGTATTCTGAAAGAATTAATAAATACTGATTTCCCAGTGGACAGGAAAAAAACTTCTACACATATTGAGGCATCTCAGTGCTAGAGCAGTGGGGACCTTTCTGAAGAATCTTATTTAATCTTAAACTGTGTAGATATTGTTTTAATTTCCAGAGCTTCCATATTTGTTTGAGGTGAGAAAGAAGACTTCCTTGCCTTATTTACTATAATATTGTTACTTATTTGTCTTAAAAACACTGGAGACGTTTTGTCCTGAGAGGTGACAGAACCCACCAAACCCTAACTAGATTATCAGGAAAGAAGAAAAAGGGGAACGATTAAAGATAAAAGATTTTTATATAATCATGGTATTCTTTTAAGATATATATATATGTGTGTGTGTGTGTCTGGTGTTCCTTTAAAGGACTTTATTTGTATTCCTCAGCAGTTCTGAGCTCTTTCAGTGAGCGACTTGTCACTAGTTACAGAAACTTCATTAATAGTACTAGATTTTGGTAATTCTGCTGTCTATAAAGCAACTTTTAAATTTACTATGCACCATTAAATTCATTTAGAGCTTCATTTATAGGTGTTTAAATAAATTTAACTATCCTATTTCTAGAGATCAGCTCTTCTTACGGACTGTGTGAAATAATTTATTTAAAAAAACTTGCCCCAAGGTTGTCTTTAATACGGACATTTTTAGTAAGATAGTAGCAGGGGGAAGATTGGTTGTGTGAGATTATGATAGGTTGTTAATTCTTTTTTTAATGAACTGCTGTGCAAGATCTTTTGCTCATGTACAGAGTAAAAATACTGGGAGAAAATAGATAAGTTCTTCTTTTAAAAAACTTTTTATAGCAGAAGTATAATACATTTCAGAGCTGATACCACTTTGTACTTGCATCCATGGAACTCGGTACTTTACAACTATTAATTATGTCTCACAGCAG
Source organism: Ardeotis arabs (assembly GCA_011801015.1). Lineage (NCBI taxonomy): Eukaryota > Metazoa > Chordata > Aves > Otidiformes > Otididae > Ardeotis > Ardeotis arabs. The sequence goes on from JAAGAY010108902.1 coordinate 3,766, forward strand.
TCCTCTGGAGTATGTGTTACTATTTGTGTTTTACAAATGAGGAAAGGGACATTTATGCCAAAGGGTGATTATTTGTGATGCCGGGCATCAGAAATCCAAGTTTTGGCAGTGTGAAGCTCTCCACCTCTGAAGGTTAGGCTCTACTGCTTCCTCAGTGTCACAGTGAGTAGTTTACTGTGCCTGAAACTGAACCCACCAATCTTAAGTCTCATCTCTGTTCTTAAGAAGAGATCTTCTGGCAGCTACAAAACAGCGGTATATAATGGGTAAGCTGTCATCTGATGACTGTGGAAACTTTTTTACAAAGGCATATGCTAAGAAAAATAACCGTATTTAGTATATAAACATGCCTATAGCTGGGATGTCTCTCATCCACTGGCTTTGCAAGTCTTTGGAATTTTGTTCACAGAAATTCAAATAAATAACAGAAGAAAAGGTGCCTTGTTCCAACCCCCCATCACATTCCAAGAGCTCTGAGAAGGTTAAAACTTCTAAGTAGGTAGACTGTAATTAGCTTAGAGGTTGTAACAGTGGTACATATCAGAGCATCCATAACAAAATGAGCTCATTTACACATGGTTAAGTACCTCTTCCTACTACATTAATGTAGGGGTGTTTTTTTTTATTTTTCCTACCTTTCATTTGCCTAACTATTCAGGGGCAATAAATTTGTTATATCTGTAAAGTACTTGGAAGTTTAGAAGCTTTTTGGGAACTGCGTTGCTTATATCCTTTATAACTTCCATAGTTATCTTTTGCAAATCCACAATTGTGCCAAAAGCCAGCTGATGATAGTTGCAAATGACTAATTTCTTTGTGTTTGCTGTAAGCAAAGTGATGTTCAGAATATTTTTGTTGAGGAGTGTCTTTTCCACGCTAGGTTCAAGAATACAGCACTCACAAGAGCAAAGATTGTCACCTGGCAGAGCAATTACTGGAACTACTTGGTCTTCATCTGTTAATGAGTTCTTGGACTCTTCTGCCAAAAACTATCCAGAAGGTATCTCGGACAAACTTGCTGCACAACTGAGCTCTATGGTAAGGAGCATTTACTCTAACCTTAGAAATTATAATATATGCAAAAAAATACACCTTAGTCAGACCCTTCTTTCTCCAGAGAAAATTGACTTTTGTTCTCTGGCTCTCTTTCATTTCAATAATATTTACCAGTTCCCCAGAGTTAAAGGCAGTTTGGGAATGAGGCAGGTAAACTCAGATGAGAAGACAAACTGTCTTTTCCGCTCAATTTTACACCAGAATAAATCTGTTGATGGTAACTGATTTCATCCAGTTGTGTACTGGTGTAAGGGAGCTGAATATCATCTCTCGATTCTACAACTCTATTCAACAACTCAACTTCTCTGTTATTCAGAGGGAATAGATGCAGTTAACAGGACAATGAAGATTACTTATGAACGCCATCCAGTGGCAGTGGAAAAGCTCGTTCATCCGAGCCTGTCAGAGTGTATGCTAGTGATAACTGCCAGAGATCAAATTTAAGCACATTTTTCACCTGCTTTTACTTTTTTCAATCAACAGATTCAACAATGTGCTTGGATTTCAAATAACCTTTTGCAACTTCAGCTTCATTTCTCTTTCTTTTTTTTTTACTTCTCCTTAATAGTCCTTTCCCTAAAGGCATTCATTCTCCTTGCAGGCAGTGGGGGAGTTGGGGCTATGAAGCAGATGTGTCTAATGCTCTTTTTTATATGACAACGACAGGAGAAAGAGAAAAAGAAAAATGAAAGCTTTAAACTGTGTTCCATTCCAGGGTTATGATGTCATTATGATGAATGATGGCTTGGCAGGCATGACTTGCTGTACAATTTTGCCACTATCTCTATATTTATAACTACCTCTGATGTTTAGAATTAGTGCTGTAGATGGAGCAAAGTAACAGACCCCCCCGCCCTCATTTCTCAGGCTTTAAAACAGGTGTGGAGAAAGGTATGATTGTAAAATGGCTGACATAAATAGGGAACCTCCCATCCTTCAGTTTTCTGAAATGAAATACCTCTTTTCAAGCCATGCCAAATTAAAAAAAAAAAATATCACAAGTGTTGTTCATTTTCATCTTTCCTTCATCCAAAGGTTTGTTAGTTTAATATGAGAGAGAAGCCAGAATATTTCTTACCTTGGTGGCACTCTGCCATCACTCCTACCCCAGCAATTTATTTTTCTCACTTTTTATTTCATCTTTTTATATTTTTATTTTGAAAGTTTACATTTTGTCAAGTCAGGGAGAAGTGCTTTACGATGAAGGAGGCTATCATTTACCTTGGGTTTAACTTCCTTAGTGGCTGCAGGGCTCTCTTTCTTATTAGTCTCCTTGTTCAGTGCTGGTAATACCTTTTCATTATTTACTACACTAAGTTTCCAGTATATTTTTATATGCAGAGAAAGCTTTACAGCATCAGCTGAAGTGTCAACATGGTAAAATGTTCAAGGTGAAACACAGATGCCTCTTAGACCATCTTTAATGAGAAGAATATAAATATGTCTCTGGCCTTAAAGTAAAATTTGTCTAAACCGTTACATTTGGGACTGCAAATGATTTTTTTTTTGCTTTTGGCACCCAAATAATATGCTGTCACTGCAGTAACCACATTCCACTCCCATCATGTAGAACTGGAAAATTAAAAAAAAAAAAAAAGGAATTAATCTGAATTATCCACAAGCAAAATAAGAAGCAGAATCTGCTGCTCAGGGAAAGACAGTAGGTCTGATTCCTTGCAGACTTATTCCCTGTGAGCATGCCAGCCCTGCATTAATTTTGTATGGCTGTAATTAACTACACAAGGGATGAACAGAAAGGTATCTATACCTGCAATCCACACAGAAAAAAGGGTCAGAATTATCTCTCTACCAAAAGAAAGCAAAACAAAACACCAGCTCAGGGAGCATCTAAGCAGAGCCTTACTTAGCATAAATAGTGAAGGAACGTGAAGGAATTCACAACAGTCATAATATGAGCATTCAGCAGATTAACTGTATTCTCTCAACTTGCTCATGCCATGACAAAACATCTCTGTTACAGACATGTGATTTAGCTATTAAATTGATAACTATCAATGGCCATCAGTTGATTACTAAGCAGGACTTAATAACTTTACTCTATGATTAACAATTTATTTTTTAAGCACGTTGTAGTGCTGCATTTGTCTGACCTGAGAAATCGCGTTGTCCTACAGCAGATGTTAATTAACATGCCCTTAAAACTTGGGACCACATTTTCCAGTCTGCTGAGATCACAATGTGTTCATTGTACAAAGTCATTTTAACTAACTGAAATTTGCAAAAGGTAATTCCTACTCTGAGGTGGGAATGTTGGTTGATACAGGATTGGGAAGGCAGGTTTTCTGCATTGGTGGAGCAAGGAGACAAAGATAGTGTATTTAAGATGTAGCAGAAGCAAATTCTTCTATATTCAGCCCCTTGCTGGTGAAAAGAAGCTTAAGGCAACAGCAAAGCTAGAATTATGCCTCCTCTAGCATACTGGGGGATTGAGATGCATCAAAAGTGGCTCTCTGCAGATATTCCTTGCTGCTACATCCTGGCACGTTTTGACTACTATGAAGAAATGGAGCTTCACTGGAGATGAAGATCTTCATTTTTCAAAGCCAGCAAGATTTCAGAGCAACATTTGGTTTGTGTAGAGCGGTGAATCATATCTAGCACCTTGCTAGTTATAAAATAGCTCTGCTGTTTTCCCAGAATATACAAACGCACACACTCTAGCGTCTTAGCAAAAGAGAGGACTAGCACAGCAAATTAAGTTACCATATACACTTTTAAGTTGCTGTATAAAGTTGATTGTATTTCTTTTTCAGGAAGAAGCTTCTTTCCAACGGCGTTATTCTGCAGCACGTCAGGCTCTGTTAGGGAAGGAACCTAGCACATATGTCCAGCTGTTTCAAAGGTAATATAGAGTGCTTTCAGCCAAACCCTTTGCAATAAAGTGAAAAAATGCCTGTTTAAGATTTCTTCTCCACTGCTCTTAAGGATGAATGATTAGAAACTGTCAGGGATTGCAAATTTCATAGACAACTCTCCTTTCTATCACTTTTAAATCTAGCCTTACCAATATATCACACGCAGCCTGTCTTTTGACTTGGGAGTGCAGCAGTCCCAAAATGTATACTGAAAATTCCTGAGGCAGAGCCATCCCCAAGTAACTTGTCTAAAACTGTGAAATTATTACATGCTACTTCTCTGAGAGAGCAGCAAAGGATCATTTTTTTCTGGCAGCTCACAGACTCCAGCATGTTTTTTAACACTACTAGTAATTAGTGTTGGAAAGTCACAGCCGTGCTGAGTGCAAGGTTGTTTGCTGCAGTACATCTTCTGTGGATGTACCATCTTTGATTGCTCTTTTATGGCACTCCTGTCTTCCCTTGGTGTAAATCTCCCTAATCTGAATTCTTCTCTGCTTGCTTTTCCAACCTGCCATGAAAAGGCTCACAGAGTTGACATTTAAAGTATCACATAGGCCTCTAAATCAGCAGTCATCAGAAGGAATAGAAAAGTTCACACCTTTCAGCTCACTTCTGGCCTCTGCAAATGCAGTCACCAATTGTGCATACTCGATGTGTTGATGAAAATCTTTCCAATGACAAAGTCTGGAGATGGACTCTTAAATAAAAAAAAAAGAAAGAATAAAAAAATCCTACAGAATTAAACTGCCTCTAGAAAATCAACGGCAGAAGCTTACAGGCTGAGATGCATAATTATGATGTATTTTCCAAATCTTTACTTAGAGAAAAGGTTTTTTAAGTAACTGATTCATTCATTTTAAATTATGTTGAAATAAGAAGAAAAATGGAAATCAGTGTTTTCTTTTGCTGGATGTTTGGGGTTTGATTTTGTGTTGCAGTGTGAACTGTTCATTTGAGTCTGCCTTAGTTTGTTGCTCTCTGCTCCCTTTATTCCACAATACTCATTCGTTGGAAGCTGACTTTGGAGTTAAGTATCAGACTGCTTTGGCAGAGCTGTCAGGCAGGTGAAAGAAAATCCTGTCACCCCCAATCAGCATTTGCAATTACCAGGCCTGAAGGGATAGATACGCTCCGTGGAATTGGAGGCAAGAGTAGACAACGCCCCATTCCATGCAAGAGGTTAAGTCAAGGGGTGCCATAAATATGAATTCTAGAAAATGGCTGGAATTCTGAGAGAGAATCTGAATCCTGGAATGTAGCAATTAGATAGTGGAGAAGCCGGTAGGTCACATAGTCCAGTCCAGCAGCAAGTACATGGTTGTTCTGTTGAGCATGTTTGTTTATACGGAATTGAATCACATTTCAAATACCCATAAGAGAGAAGATTTCACCTTGGAAAAGCTCACCTGGGGTTTGATGGACCTTTCTTTGAATAATAATGGACCTGGGTCATGAGTAGCTTCAAAGGTTATTGCCTATCATCCTAGCTGTGATAACTGTCTCCGTGCACACTCTTAGCCTGTAGGAAATGTGAGGTGATGTGGCTTTCTTTAGCTTTTATCTAGGGCTGAGCGCGGAATTTGTACACAGAGCGTGCGACTGACATGACACAATTTTGTCATTATGTCATTATTTGTAGTAATATTACCCGCAGCATCCAAATAATTTGGGGGTGGTTAGACTGTTATCTTCCTGTATACCTTCCCAGAGCTCTTAAACTGTATATATTGTAGTGTCTTTTCATCTTTTTCTGTAAGGCTATGCTTAGTAAATTCAGTAGGGTTACCATAAAGTCTCTCTAATTTGTTAATTAACTCTCAAAATTGATCAGTCCAGAATACTTCAAGTGCCCCTACAACAAGTGCTGGCAAAGAAGACACTGTAGCCTGCATCTGAGGCACGATGCTTCATTGTCTCTGCATGCGTTGCTCAAAAATTACGCCGATCTTTTCGTGCAGCCATTATTGCATTAGATATCCAGGTTCCATATCTCATTGCCTTGTTATGTCTAGATCCATCTTGGCTTTAGTGCTTCCCAGATTTCTCTCTCCTATGGAATATCTGTGTTTGAAGTTATTTCTTTCAAGCTATATTTTATTTTGAGGTTTTTATTGCTCTTTTGACTGGACTACATAAATAGAATAGGTCATGCCTGTTTAAAATATCATTTTAAAAAACTCTTGCTGTCTGTTCTTGCTTTAATCTTATCAGCTTTGTTCTGATGAATTTTTATTTAGAACATGATAAACCTTTTTTTTATTTTCATTGTCAGCAGCAATGCATAAATGTACTTTGTCCAATTAATCAGTCTGCTGTTTATGCAAAAATATTATTTCTTTTGCCGGTAACGCATCCAGCCTTATACAGGCTTTTAGCTGATGAATCTTGATGTAGTAAGCTTGCTGCCATAGCATTCCTCACCAGGGAATACCGCTTGTCTAGAGGAGCTGAGAGAAAGGAATATGCACCCCTGCTTCAGTTACCCCAACGTAAAGCCTCTTTTTTTTACCCTGAACCTCCAGTGGAGTTTGAATTGACTGAAGGTGTGGACCTGTGACTGGGAGAAGCAAGCACACATTTTGTTCTGTCTCTTCTACCCCTTGGGGAGATGACATCTCGGAGCAAAGTGGGGCAGATAGAGAGAAGGAAGTTCCTTAAAGCGCATTAATTTCAAATTGTATTGGGAAATACAAAGAAGGTCCGTGCTTGCCATGCTGGATGGAGCTGGTATAGAATGAAACTTTGTTCCTCTGAGGGCATTGCAGGTAACCTGAAGCAAAATAAGACAAATACTTTAAAAAGTAGGTGACTATAATTAAAAAAAGAACAAATTTGTGTAATATACAGGTAACTAACAGATTATGTATATTTTTAGCACATAGAAATATGATTAGCTAGAAGTTTCTACAATATCTTGCTTGAATTTAAGATTTTTTTTTATCTGTTGGACTAGATTTTAATTGTATGGACTATATGAGTAGCTCTTTAAAGCAGTGAGGATTTGTATCCTGATTTCTGTGGTTGAAAAGGGCTATCAATGCCAAGCAGACTTTTTTTTTTGTGTCCAGACATGGTTTTGTCACGCAGCGAGTAACTTCATTATTTCCTCAGTGGCAGTGCTGGCTCGTACACACCTGCTCCTTCCTTTTCTTCCACTGCCCACTCTGTGCTGCCACTGGCTCCGGTGTCATACAGCTTACTGGTGAATTCCATAAAGGTACAGATCAGATTTTACCAAACAAAAAGGTTGATTTTTTCAGCCAGATCAATTTCCCTCACTCTCAGAAGAACGACTTGTGCTGGTGTCATACTGAGAGGGGACTGGGAATGGAAATAGGTGTCTGTGGTCCAACGATGGCAGAGGCAGCTCAGCTGGCTTTTGAGCAGCGCTGCTGCAAAGAATCAGAACTCTGCTTCAGTTAGGAGTGAATCTGAATTCTATGAAATCTATGAAACCCATGCAAAAATTGATTTATGCCAAACAGTTCCTAAGGTACGAGGTGTTTTGAATTTCTTCTGTATCTGTAAATATTAAAAGATTCTTTAATGCTTAATGTCATCGTTACACATTTTAATCCAAACTGAAACATATTGCTCAGTTTTCCTGAGTATGTGTTAGAAAATTTTAAAAGTGCTGTCACGCAAGAATCTAACCTATTTTATTTATTACAGCCCTACAGGGTTATCTACATAAATTTAGATTCTTAAACCCAAATTACTGAAAACCTGGCCTCTTTATTTTTCGCCTGCGGCTGTGTGCAGGTGTAATTAAAGTCATTTTGATGTCTCATTGCCTAGTATAAAGTACGGGCAACATTTGATGGTTTGCTCTGAATAATTTCACTAGTTGTCTGTGTGTTTGAGGGTAATAAATAAAGGATTGGGTTGAAATCTCATTCAGATCAGGCCTTTAGCTAATGATTAACTTCTTGATTTTGTCTAAATGTTGCTGAAAGAACTGGAGTAAGCAAGAGCAGGCATCACCGGGAGGAGAATTTATAACATGCAGTCTTGCTTTTGTGAGTTGGAAGAAATTCCTACACTTTACAGTTTCACTGGAGCTCTTTGTCGGAACAGGGAAGAGAGAAGGTCCATGGTCTACCTGTGGTTGAAACACTCTCCTCAGGTTGGATTTACTTGCTGTGAGCGTAACATTTGCATGCATGTGGTTGCATGCATGTCTTGCAGACTTTCTTGTCTAGTCAGCCTCTGACTTCAGTGTAATTTTACTTTTCCAAACTTATTGTGGATAAGTTTTATTTCTATGCCCCTCTTAATGACAAAACTAGGACATTGTTCCAAACTACATGGATATGCCTTTTCACAGGGTGCTATTGAATTTATCCAGCCTGTTTTCCTTTTTTTTTTCTCTTTTTGAGCTGAAGAATCCTGTTGCCATTTGAATTACACTCTGACACTAAACACCTCTACTGACAGTACAAAACTTGAGAGGCAATTTAAAGAAGACATTTAGTGCAGAGATAGAAGGTGAAAAACATCCCTATCACACCTTTAAAAATGCATGTTTTTCTTGGCTGTCGGGCATGGTTTTTAAGTTTATTTATCAACTGAGATGTAGCTTCTGAGAGTGGGTCACGGGTTCTGAATCCAAACCTTTGCTCCTGAAAGTCGAGTTCATTATTCTGTGGTGACCCAGTCCTTAGAAGGGTCACCTTGAATCCTACTTTCAGATTTCTGCTTTGACTCTTACAACCTCCATCGTCAAGCTGTGTGTTTCTGTGCTATATATTCAACAGAGTTCTTTGCTGAGAGATTTTCTTTTATTCTTTTTTTTTTTTAATTCCATAATGTGGATTTACAAGAAATTATTTCTAAGAGCACTCAGCTCTGGGGTCCATTAATGGAATCAGGCCCTTTCTCCTGTGTAATTGGTTCAGATTTTGATCTGAGCCGATAATGAACAAACACCATTACCAGCCAGCAGCTGCTTGACAGTGAAACAGTAACAGCTTGAGGCCTTGCACTAGGGGACCTTTATTTATAGGTATTAATAAGAAGAAGAAACAAAAGAAAGGGAAATTTAAAGATGAAGAGTAGAAAAACCTTGCTTGTGATGCAGTGTATTGGGCTGAGGACTGATTTCTGAGGAGGAGTGAGGAAGGCCTCATCACTGAAGCACAAGAAGACCCACAGAGGGGAACAGTCCAGCTTTGGCAAGATGGGGAGGCGTGAAACGACATTTTGAGATACCAGCCTCACTGTTTCCTGTGGGAAAGTGACAGTAGTATACTTGTTGCCTTAATGGCCTACGGGCATGATTTAGGGCATGATGAAGAACTTAACAGTTTGGGGGTTTTTTTTTCCAAACTGTAGCAGTGAATCTTCAGAAAATGTATTAAACTTCTTTAAAAACCTAGCTTCTCCCATGGAGCAAGCACTCGGCAATTGCTGCTGCAGTTAAAAATGTTCTTGACAAGCTTCCTAGGGAAACTAGAAAATGGCGCGCATAAAAGTTATATAGGCTCATCGCCCTTAAAAATAAACAGATTCCCTCAGAGTTTGGTTGAGGTATGTCGGTGGGATGGCTCTGGTACAGGGGCAGATGTAAGGAATCTTCCAAGATTTATAATTTTAAGTTCAGCATTTCTTTAAGGACCTCTCATGTTTGGCAGTCTTCAGTGCTGCGTCTCTTTGGTTTTAGCTCTGTGGTTTGAGTCTATAAATGAAGTGGCAATACTGCAATCTGCAGTTACCAGGAATGCTCTTTTTTTTAGGTTTTATGAATTGCAGTGAATATGAAACTTCACAGTTTTTGGGTTAGTCACAAGGAGCGGGATTAATCTTACTGGATTTTGGTTGTCTTTAATAAAGTCTCTATCTGAACAAGTTGCCCTACGCTGCTCTGTCTCAGTGGAGAGTGATTCCTCCAACCTGCTTTAGATACCTACTTAAGCTTGAGTTTATTCATGCTGTAGCTGTGACTGCTCTGCTCTATTGGCTATAAACAGAGCCTGGATTACGACCCCCAACTGCTTATTGCTGCTTCTCTCCCAGTGGAGATAATGCTCTCCTCCATCTGAACAGGCCTTGTGAACTCACTAAGCACTAATTATGCAAGACAGTATATAAATGCAGTAACAAGCACTTTCTTTTCTTTTTGTACCATTTTAGGGACCTGGCAGTCACTCCTGCACCGAGCAACTCCCATCAGCAATTACTGGAACCACCAACACATGCTTCTCTACTCTCAGATGGAAGAAATGTCACCCAAGACCAGAGCTTCCCCCTGCCTAACCCAGAGAGCCGGTGAGTTCAGTTTCTGAGGCTGCAGATTGTCGCAGGGTGGAATGAAGGTGAATGCTGCAATGTGAAAGATCTAAAACCGTTTCCCAAGCTAATGCAGTTGTCTCATCTGTTACATCAACAGCCTTATTAAACATGTGTCGCTGCAGCATAAAACAAATCTTGTCATTTGTGGGAATGGTTTCATTTAGACACCATAATTCACATACACAGAAAAGGACTTTCAAGAGGATATTTGAAGAGAAAAAGATGCTGAAAGAAACTTGGTCCGGGTATAGAAAAACAGAACTTGAGTGATAATTTTTTTTAGACAAATTTACCAGATATTGCTATCAGAATTATTTCTCATTCTCTTTTTAGAGGATTACTGTACTTACTGTTTAATACCATTTGGGAGGCTCTGGGCTGGTATAATGATCTTCAAATTCGTATCTCATCCATGATAACAGCAGACTCCATCAGGATACTGAGCTCTGTAGTCCCTTTCCCTTCTCTCACTATCTCAGCCAGTGCTGCAATGCTTCATATCTTGTCCAGCATCTCTGGTCATGAGTGATGAACATCCTCATCATTTATACGTACCACAGCTAAACAGGCTCTGAGCTATGGGAAGAAGTCAGTTAGAATCATAGAGAATGGTTTGGGTTGGAAGGGACTTTTAAAGGTCATCCAGTCCAAGCCCCATGCAAGGAGCAGGGACATCTCCAACCAGATCAGAGCCTCATCCAACCTGGCCTTGAATGTTTCCAGGGATGGGGCATCCATTCCTATCTCATTTAAAGCTTATAGAGAGGTGAGGATAGAAGAAGATTCAAAGAGGCTACATCTTTAGTGTCTTTTAGGCCTTCCTGACTTGCTCCCTGGGTATCATTGCCTCTTGCAAGATGGCTGTGGCTTACTCTGATGGTCCTGTTTCATAAGTACATCTGAACTCTGGCTGCCAACAACCCTGTCTGCTGTTGTGGCAAGTAACATTGTGGCCTTTCTCTAGAGTACCCTAGATAAGCTTTGTTTTTTCCCGTCTTCTGGCCATCTGTTGTAATCTCATGCCCAGATGGGATCCGCAGAAGCAGCTGGATGCCACACAGCAAGACCTGGTGAAGCATAACACACCAGATCCCTCATCCACACAAGGAAATAGGTGTGTGCTTGTAGCCGTGCTCTGCTCACTCCTCAGAACCTACCGGAACGCTCATCTGAAAGCTGCAACTTAGAATGAGCTGAAGTCTGTGCCACGTGGCTGCTGGTAAATTTGAATTTGGTCACGGGTTCAATCCCATGTGTGATATCTGTTCTCATTCCATACAAGCCAAGGTACCTTTCCTGCTGTATTTAAGCATACCATACCATGTATTTTTCACCTATATGTTTTCACATCTTTCAAAAACCTCCTAAAAACACACATTAGACCTTTTCGCATTGAGTCAGACCGATGAGAAATGCCGAACATCTTTATTAGATTTCAGCCCCTTCGCTTTATTCCTCATCTGCTAAGCAGAATTCTTAGCTAAACTTGCTGCTGAAAAAAAAAATCGGTGTTCCTTTCATATCCTAGAGAGACTGCCAGTTCCCTCTATGTGATGTATTACCTGCCACTGTAATTACAAGTAGTTCGTTAGCATGCCGTAAAAAGGTTGAAAGCGTAGCCCTCTGCAGATTCATTTGTCCTGAGTATTTGTGCCACAGTGGAGTGTGCTGAAGCGGAACAGAGCGAGCGTATGAGAGAAACTGAGTGCGTAATGGGTTGCGGAGGGATTATGCATCATCTGTCCTCACCAGGAAGAGGCAAGACCCGTAACTCAAACGAGTGTGAAGCTATGATGAGTTGTAAAGGTCTTACCCTTCGCATATGGGAATAAATATGTCTTTCCACTCCGCCACAGTTTGGTGTTTTGACTTTAGCAGTGTTTTCATTTAGCACTGTTAATAACACAGTGGAAAAACAACTGCGAGGAGAGAAAAAGCCAACTGCTCATCTGCTTCATTTTCTGTGCGTGCATCGTGGCCTACAGCAAAATTGTAGCGAGTCATGTTGTCGAATCCTTTTGCAAGGGAAATATGGAAAGTTTGGAACAAATTTGCCTGTCAAGGTGTGATTGATGGAAATGCTCTTGTGTAGATGCATTGGAAATATTCGTGAGAAAAAGCCCACATTTCTGAAGTATTGTAGTGATTTTGTTTGAATATTGAGGTGGTTTAATATTTTCTTTTTCTTTCTCTCCCATTCTATGCTTGCAACATTTGGAATGGAAGAAAGAGTAAACTAAAAAAAGCCATCAAGGGGTAAGAGCATGAATGTATTTACCTCCAGGCACAGCCAATGAAGGAAATAATATTTTCCAAGATCAGGAATTGCAGATTAGTCTGATATCGCACTGGGCAACACTGTGTCCAGGTCCCAGTTTGGGTTTTTTTTTTGCGTTATTTCTCACATTTGGCAGTTTTTATTTAAGCATGAGCTCTGGTAGAAACGGCATCATTATTCTTCAGGTCACTAACACTGGTTGGATTCAAGTCCTGCAGTTTGTTCTCTTAATTCTGGTCTACAAGTAAAATAGATTATCCTGATGGCATTTGCTCAAGAGTGAAAATTAAAGATTTTGTCTGGATGTCTGCTCACTGTTTTCAGCAGGACAGTTTGTAACTACATCCATGGCTTCTTTTCCTTGCTAAGACCTTAGCTATGGTGGTCTTCTTGGAAGTAAACTATGATGACCTACTCTTTCCTGATTTCACAAAAGAAAACAACATGCCAGTTTCCAGGGATTTTTGAAGTTCTCTGCTGGATGCTGAACTCTCCCATACATGAAAGTGTGGAATTTTATTTTTTTTTTGCCTGAGGTTCCATTTGTTCTCACTCACAGGCTTAAACAATTTACCATTGCCTTTGGTGAGCAGCAGTCCTTTAGGGCAATATATCTTACAACCGTACTTTGAAGGTCTGCTGCTCACCACAGGCAATGAGAAATTCTTCAGGGCCCTGTCTGCTGTATCTCATTTCTCACTTTTACCAGTAGAGGTGTTTGTACAGATATTGAAACGATCTGGTTGCAGCATAACAAGAAGAGGAGAAGAGAGGAGAGGCAAAATACAGTGAGTTGGAGAGCAGAAACTTAAATTCTTAATCTGTTACTGTGCCTTCATTATTTGCAAGCTTGAGGGTGGAGTCAGAACCTCACCCACCATTGACCAGTGCATTTAACATTGATATTTAGATATTTTAGATATTTAATTGCGAGTCCCCAGTCCTACCAAACACAATTAAATGAAAAATATCCATCAATAAAAATATTATGCCATCATGTGCAATGATGTATCTTAGGGTTTGGCCGTCCAATGCAACAATAATGGAATCTGTAGCAGTCCAGTGCTTTACTCCTGAACTCATTACTAATCTCTTTTGTATTTAGTGCACACAGACTCCATTTGCCTCATTGTTCCATGGGGTATGACTGGGAGGTTTTTTAAGTAAGTTTCCTATTTTACATATCTTTCCCAATTAGCTGACTGGGAAATTTTACTAGAAGGAAAACTTTAGTCGGGACACGTCTGCTCCACCCATAATAGTTCTCTTTTCTGCGCTGAGGCTGTCAGGGAAGGACTAAAGAGAGGTTACCCAAACTCTTTGACGGGTCACGTGGCAAAAGCACAAAGGAGAAGTAGGTTCTCATCATCTCTGCTCCACCTCTCCCAAATACCTTGGACGTGTAGATGGCAGAGTCCTCTAGTTTTCCCACTTATTTTTATGTTCTTCTCCTTCTGAGTAGTATTACAAGAAACCTTAATTAACTTAAGTATTTCCTTTGACACTTGTACTAGAAAAGCTTGGGTACTTACCTTCCCTTTACACCCAGGAGTCACCTCCTGCCAAGTGATACGTAAATTATTTTACAGTTTACCTTGGCTTCTGTCCTTTAAGAAGGGGAGAAAGGGAATTAAGTTTTTTTTGCTGAACACCTTAGGATGCTGAATTTTAACGTAGTGCATTCACGTAGTTGCAGCTAGAGATCTACTGGGGCTTAATTCTAATTATCTGATATCTATTTTTAGCTTTTATTTGTAGGCGAATGTGTGACTGTTCTCTGAAGCGAAAGCAGAAGTAGTCAGTTTTGTCAAAATTGGAATAGATGTTGTTGAAGAGTCCAAGCTGCTGTTTATACTGAGTGTGGATTTACTACTCCTAGTACTTGCTGATCCCTACCACAGTTACGTCTGATGCGTACTAGAGGCAGCTAAAATGAAATTTTAGGGTTAAACACTTGGCTAGAGTGTTCGGTGTTTGATGAGCATCCTTGGATGCAGTGGACCTCAGAGGAAGACACAAGCGCTCGGTACATTACAGGATAATTACCTCTTCCTTAGGGGAGTACCACATTGTTTTATCACATTATTCATGATTCCTTCTTCTTATTGTATGGATTTATTAAAATACCACTGAAATACTTACTTCATTTTTTCCCAGAACGCTGTAATCACAGTATTCTCACAAACTAAAATGCTCCTTGCAAGAATTACAGGGTGAAATTATTTTGGCCTGCACCATGGATAAGGTCAGGGTGGATAAGCTTTGAACTTCCTCCCACATTGATAAATCTCAGAATCCATTTCTCTCACCTAGACCAAAACAGTCCCTTCTGTATGAAGAGAGACATTATGAAATGTCTTAAGCATTGCTCCAGGTATGAATTAGAGTTTTGCATTAAATAGGTTGGTATTGATCTCTCCATAGCAATCAAGGCCTTTTCCTTGCTTTTCTTGAAGTAAGTTGATAGTCTTTAGATGGAAATGGCAAGCCTTTATCAGAACAAGCGACAACACGTTCATTATCATTGTCAGGACCACTCAGGCTTTGGCTTTGGCTAGATTTTCTGCAAGAGCCGTAACAGGTCAGAGGTGCCTTGGGTACTACTCACTGGCCAATGGCTATTCATGGTCCATGTTGTCACTTGGGTACTACACAACCACTTCTTTTCGGGGCAATTTCTATTTTCTTTTACTTACCAAGAGAGAACATAATCTACAGTGCCGAACCACAGATTTAGGAACAAGGAGCTTTGAGTTCTGATCTCAGATCTGAAGCTGATTCACTGTGTGGCACGAGCCTCTTTATCGCACCTGTCTGTGTGATTGATTGATTAAATCAATAAATGACAATTGAGAAAGGGAGTAGTTGTGTTTGCTAGCAGTGGAAGTTTTGAGAGAATTGTAATGTGTGAAAAAGCTTTGTGTAACTGCGAAGTATTGGGATTCATTTCTGACTTTTGACTGAGTTGTGTGACTGCACCATCAATAATCCTGCCAGATTGGTGCATATGCTTTTTTTTTTATTGCTATTTTAAAGCATGAACCTTTTCCCCCTCTCAGCTCCAGAGAATCTGGTCCTGCTAGTGGACAATTTCTAATCTCAGCCGGTGCACCTGCTGCCGAAGGCCTGTCGGTTCGGACCCCTGTTTCCCGTGCTCGCCTCGCCGAAGAAGCTGAAGCTGAGCATCAAGATCCAAGAGGAGCTGAAAACGGAGTGGATAGATTGAAAGGTTTGAACCATATTCCACTTTTGCTCAGGCTGTGTATCTACTGCAATGATAGTAGCTTTGTTTAGGTGACAGGGCAGCTTCTTCGTGTTTCTGGTAATGACACTTTTACACGGCGTGATGTGGCAGAATCATCGCAGCGTGAATGCAACAGACTCAATACAGCAGCTTTCTTTCAATGAAATTTTTGAGAAATTAAAAATAATGACTGCTTAGGCACAAAGTTGCTCTTCCATATGTGTGCGGTAGAGCAGTCACTGGACTACCTGAAGGTATTATTCTTCCCCCACCCCCTAAAACACTAGATTTTCAGCTGGAGATATGCTTTCTGGTAAATTTGGACTTTTTCATTGAAATAACCACCCTCTTAGTGCTTCTTCACTTATTTATAATTTCTGTAGAGACTGAACTCCCCAGTGACAATCTTCAGAGAAAATCCAGCAAGTCCAAGACTGGTTCTCCTCGTTCACCTCAGCTCTTCAACTGGGCAGGCTCCCACTCCAAACCTGTCCTACCTCCAATCCCATCTGGACGGAAGAGGACCAACCCTTGATGGCTTCTGCTAGCCAAGTCTTTGTCCTGATTACGCTGTCTCTTTCTGTCTAACAGGAGCACTGATTGTGATATATTTCTCTTCAACAAAGTCAAGTCTATCAAATATTATTTCTAAATCCATTTCTGATTAACTCTCCCCAAAAAGTTATTTATTTATAACTTTATTAAAAAGTAATTTCTGTACTTCCCAAAGCTAGAAATTATTTCCCCAGGCACTCTCAGCTGGGAAACGGCGTAGATTTTTCCTAACAGCCACATGACCGTATCTTCCATTAATTTCTCTCTTTCCTCCCCCTCCTATATTATAGATTTAATTGAAGTGTGGAAGCATCAGAGCCTCTGATAATATTGTCTATATTAGGACTAGTGAATTATTTTGAAGAGGGATTTTGTGAAATGTTCAGAGTTAAGTTGAGAGTGAAAACTAGTTCCAAGTCTTTTTTTTTTTTTTTTAATAATATGTGGGGGTTTTTTTAAGGGATGAGACGTAATTTTTTGATTTGCAAGTGTATTTAAACAACCTAATAAGGAGTCATCAGTAAAAAAATTAGCAAAATTATTGAGAACTAGCTGAAGCTGTAAGTAGTATGTGAAGATTTTTTTTTTCTGTATGTGGAGCAGAGCTCTGAGAAGTAAATAAAACGCTCGAGTTCATGTTTATCCTGGTTAATTTTCATTACCACCGACTTACAGAACAGATATTGGGGCCCCTTTGCCCAAACAGCTTCCCCCAAGGAGGGGTCTCTGCTATTTATATTGCAGCGTAGGTCCTCAGGGGTCTTTACGTGCACAGAAGACGACATGACTCGTTGCCACAGCGTGGAGTCATATCCATGGAAGAGCTCTGGTTTACCTCACCGTGCATGTTCACGATGAACTGAAGAAAGAAACGCAGCTCACGGTAAGTAATGGATAGATTCAGATAGGCTGACCTTAAATTCCAGTGAAGCCTGTGAAACAACTCAGCTTTTTATTAAGCAGTTTCCTTTCCATCTAGCAGCTGGCCGTATCCTCAAGCTGGAGAACAACAGTTCTTCTGCGGCACCAGTTTTTTATCATCGGCTTTGGCAGAACAAAAAGCAAGGCTGCTCCGCGGCCTGGGTTCAGAAGGAGTTCAGGCAGCCAAAGCCGCAGTTTCAGCCTTAGTGGGTTTTTTGCCAAAAAGTAGTTCAGCAAGGTGGGTACCTAACTGCCCCTGAATAACTACCAAACCTCCACAGTTTCCTCAGCAAATCCCACAGGGCTCTTCACGGCCACTTCGCCTCTATACCTACCTTTGCAGAAGCTGGTCTGGCTGTCACAGCTGGCTGCACGCTGGATTGCCGTGGCTGCTGATGAGTGTGTCAGTTTTTCCGGGTTTACAGGCGCTCGCAGTTTTGCCGGTGTCGTGGTTAATGAATACGCACAAGGTGCCTCGTGGTTCATACCCAGCAGGGCCGAGGGTGATAGAATCATAGAATGGTTAGAGTTGGAAGGGATCTTCAAAGGTCATCTAGTCCAACCCCCCTGCAAGGAGCAGGGACATCTCCAACCACAGCAGGTTGCTCACAGCCCCGTCCAACCTGGCCTTGAATGTTTCCAGGGATGGGGCATCCACCACCTCTCTGGGCAACCTGGGACAGTGCTCTACAACTCTCATCGTGAAAAATTTTTTCCTGATATCCAATCTAAATCTACCCCCCTCTATTTTAAAACCATTACCCCTCGTCCTATCACAACAGGCCCTACTGAACAGCCTCTCCCCATCTTTCTTGTAGGCCCCCTTGAGGTACTGGAAGGCCGCTCTCAGGTCTCCCCGGAGCCTCCTCTTCTCCAGGCTGAACAGCCCCAACTCTCTCAGCCTGTCCTCACAGCAGAGCTGCTCCAGCCCTCTCATCATCTTTGTGGCCTCCTCTGGACCTTCTCCAGCTGGTCCATGTCCTTCTGATGTTGGGGGCTCCAGAACTGGACACAGTGCTGCAGGTGGGGTCTCACCAGGGCAGAGGAGAGGGGGAGAATCCCCTCCCTCAACCTGCTGACCAGGTGATCGCACCTCTTCACTTAAACTGGGAAGGTAACACAGGCAGTGCAGAGAAATCAGTTTTCTCCAGGACACTGGTTCAGAAACCTGTGTACCTACACTGCTCTGCATTACTGATACCTCAGTCATGTCAGTGTCCCTTTCCGAAATTTTTCTTCCATCCCTGCTCAGTTCTGCCAGCCAAGACCACTTCCACGTTCAGCCCCAGCCCTCCACTCTTCCCCTAGAGTGGTTGCTCCCTTCTGCGTAAACCAGAACGAAACGTGACAAGTTCTCCCTGAACTGGGCTGCATTTCCTCCACGTGAAGTCTGCAATCCTGCAAAAGCCTTGTACGTTCAAACTCCTCCTATTTACAGGAACGAGCGTAAATGTTGAGCTCTCCGGTGCAGGAATTGTGTCTCTGTTTTGATTACACAGAGCTGAGGATACAGGTGGAGTATAAACACGTTACTTTTATTTCCCAGTTGTAAAAAGAAATCATTTGTTCTTCTGTGATGTGGGTATTGATTAGTGTCCTTGCGTTTGGATCACACAAGAACATTTGAAGAGAATCTTCTGTTTCGCAATCAGTTCTTGGGCCCTGAGCTTTCAAACGCTTCCAAATGTGGCACATCCAGTGGGGTTACACGTGCGATCCAGGGAATAAGGACCTTGCATGGACGTAGGACGTGGGATTTTAAAAAATACCAAGGAGAAGCTGAATTTGCTGAAGTCAATTCCGGAAAATATTCCGTTCCGTGCCTTCCCTCCCTAAGCTTTAGCTCTCTTCTCGCTCCCCAGCAGACCGCAGATCAAATTGCCAACCCAATTATCGAGGTTCCCGAAAACAACTGCGTTACGCTGCCCTGCCCTTCGTCTCCTGCGCCCGGCAGCGCGGAACATCTGGCTGCGTTTGAAGGCAGAAGTGCCGTTGGATTGCCGAGATGTAATATTTACATTTCATTTAGCAGATTGTGAAGCTTTGCAGTTCGTCGGTTTTAGTTTGGAGCGTTTATTTTTGGCGGAAAGTACAGAACTTGTAACTTGGTGCCTGGATATTTATAGCCTGACAGATAAAAGCGGGGCTGTTTCAGGGAACTCTGTTTTTATTGGCAGGAAGCGTGTTTGGATTACAGCAGAGTAACACCTTAAGTTAGTCACAGTCAAACAAGTCTCCGAGTCTTGAATTTTACAGAGGAGAGTATAACAAGCTGTTTAATTTCCCTTTTTTTTTTTTTTTAATTAAACATTCAACATTCAATAAAATCAGTAAGTGTGCTTGCTGCCTTGCGAACGCAAACGGCTTTACCAGCCGGAGGATGTAGCCGCGCGCTCATCACGCGTGCTGCACCGCAGCGCTGCGTTACACATCGTTAAGTCAAGGCAGAGAGAAATTCCACTGATCCCTGTTATTTCATGAGGTGTTTTTTTACAGGAATTGGGTCAGAACCTGGGAGTCTTGCACCTCTGCTGGGTCTTTGAGGTGAAGCAGAGCAGACCACGCTTATGCAGAAGTGTTTTGGGAAGTCAAGGGCAGCTGTTTTATCCCGATTCCTTCCTCAGGCCAGTAGGAATTACAACCCAGATGCTGTAGGACAAGGAGCCACTGAATTAAGGACTGAGGGGGTTCTACCACAGACCTGTGCCTGAAGAAGAGGACATGAAGTTTGCTACCTAAAAGTTTGAGGCACAGCTCAGAGAAGACTTCCAGGGGCTGCAAAATAGGTCCATAAATTGCTGCTCCTGGAAATCTGCTGAGCATTTGGAGTGCTGGAGGCCAAGATGCTCCATGGACAATCACAGAGTGCGCAGGCAGCCAGGGCAACCTGCTGTGGCCTTGGTAGAAGACGAGAGCAGGAGGCCTGTGGCAGCTTGGATTCTCCGGCATCCGCTCCCTAAATTAGTAGCTATATTTAAAAAAAAAGGGTGCAAAATGGTTTGGTTTAGTACTCTGACCTTCATCTCCCTGCTCCACTAAACCCACTGATATGGGGCCTAGACACCCCAAAAGGTAGAAACCACTGGTGGAGGCTTGACTTGCAGGTGAGACCACTGCAAATCCAGCAGCTACACTTTTTTTTTTTTTTTATTTTAAAGCATAATCTGGCAACACATGGGGTATAGTTGCCAGTATTGATGAAAGGGCTGTTTATTTTTCTGTGGAACACGCACATCCATTTCTAAAAATACCTTCCTGAAGCACTGTGTCATGTCCCAGCAGCGGCTGGCTGCCCCGCTACCTCCGCCTGCTCCCTCGGGAGCTTGTCTAATTGAATATACTGCGTAATACGCTGCTAATTTGGCAGCTGTCAAAATGAATTACAATTTTTTTTTTTAACAGTAGTACGGTGGGGGCGAGGAGAGTTGCTGCTCACTGTGATTACACCGACCGCCCGTGTTTCTCTTTGCATCCTTGCCTCAAGGGAGATCCAGTGAAGGGCTTGAGAGACCCATCAGGTGTTTCCTTGGTCTCACCCCGCACTTCTGCAGTGAAGCTTCAACAACTCCAGCCCTGAAAACTGCTTTGGGTCCTCCGTCCGTTTACCAGTTGTTCCGTCCATCGCCAGCTGCGTTTTGGAGTCACGTAACCGCTCCCCATGCTCTGCGGGGCTAGAAGTCAAGCAAGCACCCCGTGGTACGGAGTCAGCTCTGCAGCCCCGGCGCTCAGCCCCTGGGATGCTCAGAGCTGCAGCCCCCGCGTAGGCTCTGCACTAAATCCTGCTCCTTAGACATACCCTTTCAGTAACCCTCACAAAATATTTCAAACTTCTGAGTTGTTGAGGTTTTCGGGTTTTTTTTGTTTTTTTTTTTTTTTTTTTTTGAGGAATCCTTGTAGGTGAGCCTGAATTTCATTTTCCTGTGGGGGGGGAGGAAGAGGAGGCAACTCCAACATTTTTATCATTCATACTTTTCCCTGCTCATACCTCAGAGAAAGCAGAGGCATGAAGGCTCCACAGTGAAAAATCCCCCATGCTGAGGGTCCTTCCAGAGAAGATGTCTTCTCTGGAGCCCCATGTCTCCATTCTCTAGTGTTTTCCTGGCTCACAGTGGTTAGACCCAGCCCAGAGCAGAGATGGGGTGGCATCATCACTCCTCCAGCAGGAGAAAGATGGTTTCCCATAGGTTTGAACCCATATGTTGGGCTCAAGAGGAGCCAGGAGTGGTATTCCTTACACTAATCCCATGCTTTGGGGGCTTCCATTAGTCACCTGTGGGGACTATGAAGGACCATGTTCCCCTCCTCCCCTTATCTCATTTGACATTTAGCTGACTCTGAGCGTTGCACTCCACCTTTCTCCGAGGAGATCACCATGCAGCACTCCTCACCCTGAGTCCCTGCGCTTTGTGTGATTGCACCCAGTCAATGCGATTTCACAGTGAACGTGTGCTTCACACCTTCACAACCAACCAGACGCAACAGGTCATGGTGTCTTCCAGGCTTTCACAACAGAGATCTACCAACAAGCCAACAATCTCATCTGATGGAGGAGGTTGGGGTGCTTCTTCCTCTTCTCAAGGGTCAAAGTAGCCACCAGCACAGCAGGAATGATGCTTCAGGGACTGCTTCCTCCTGTCCTGATGGAAGATATCTCTGCTTTTTTTTAGGTCCCTTTGCAATGCCCAGTTTCTCTGCAGCAGTTCGAGTATTGCTGCTGCATCGTGCTTTGGCCAGCATCTGCTTTTTGCCCTTAGAGGGGACCAAGGGGCTATTTCCACCTGTTTGATTTTTACCCCCCAGGCTCTTTCTGGTGGCCCAAAGCAGACTTAACCCCTTGTCTTGGCATCTCCCCAGCAGAGACGATGTCACCTGCCTCTTCCCTGGCTGGTCCCCGGCACCTCCGACGTGGGAAACGGGGCTGTGTGTCTCTAACGGATGCTCCTGCTTAAATTCCTGCCTCTCAGGCTGGAAAGGGGCAAATTATCTGCACCCACGCTCTGTGCTGAGGTCCTTTGGTCAATGCTGGGTCAGTGCATTCGTTTTCCAGCTGTTCAGGGAGAGAGGAGGAGCAAAGGGTGAAAGCCAGCTGGTTAGAAATGCATAGAAGTGGAAAAATCATAATAAATACTAAAAATTTCCTACAAACTTTGGAGAGCTTTCGAAGAAGGAAGGGTGCCAGCAGAGACCTGCAAGCCTGGACCGTGCTGGAGGTTAAAAAGGTTCTGTGGCCTCCAAGCTCTTCCCCTCCCAAACTTCCCCCACCAATAAGTCTCACCTTCTTGCCCTCTCGGGCTCCAACTGCTGATTTATGATTGCTGTAACGAAAGACACCGAACAGAAACGAACTCTGTGGCTCCAAATGATTTGCAGAGACATCTTTATCCTTCTCCTGCCCCTCTCGTTTCATTTAGCGGCGGGAGGAAGTTTTTTACACCTTGGAAGTGACAAGGATTTCATCGTGTTTCCCAAAGGAGTTCAAGGCTTCCCCTCTCACTTTAATTAAAAAAAAAAAAAAAGAAATTCTTTGTTTCTCTCAGCGAGCCAGGCTGAACGAAAGATTGAAAGCACTAATAAACACCAGCCCAGCTTTAATGAAAGGCAAAAGATTTTTTTGAACAGAACTCTCCGAGCTGATGAAAGCTGAGCCCAGGCGATGAGGATTTATTAAACAAACGGCTGCCAGGGTCTGGGGAAAGATGATTTGTTAAATTGGAAATATATACACTTGGTAACTGCTGGAGAATGAAGCGTGGTCGTTAAAAGCTCTGAGGTGGGGAAGGTTTAAAGGTGCATTAAATGGTGGTGGCCAGGATTTTAGAATCATAGAATGGTTAGAGTTGGAAGGGACC
The DNA here is from genome assembly GCA_011801015.1 of Ardeotis arabs. Classification (NCBI taxonomy): domain Eukaryota; kingdom Metazoa; phylum Chordata; class Aves; order Otidiformes; family Otididae; genus Ardeotis; species Ardeotis arabs. The sequence goes on from JAAGAY010108902.1 coordinate 26,839, forward strand.
TTCAAAGGTCATCCAGTCCAACCCCCCTGCAAGGAGCAGGGACATCCCTGACTAGAATTTTAATGCCATGTCACTGGTTTTGCAGTGATGGCGACGCCACCAGGGTCTGGAAAGACCACAGTAATCATTTCTTGCTTTTTTTTTTTTTTTTTTTTAAATCAGTTCCTACGTGGGAAGCTGGACCACTCAGCGCCGAGTTAATGGTTAAACGCCAATTCCAAGAAGCTTTGTTCCCTATTTTGGTCTCTCCTGGGATAACACCATGGCAAGCAAAGCAACGCTCTGATGGGATTCCCAGAATCTGCGAGCCTAAAACAACTGTTGGATCTTGCTTGGGGACCTCAAATCATAGAATCATAGAATGGTTAGGGTTGGAAGGGACCTTCAAAGGTCATCCAGTCCAACCCCCCTGCAGGGAGCAGGGACATCTCTAACCAGATCAGGTTGCTCAGAGCCCCGGTCAACCTGGCCTGGAATGTTTCCAGGGATGGGGCATCCACCACCTCTCTGGGCAACCTGGGCCAGTGTTCTACAGCTCTCAATCCTGATGGTTTCCTCAATACCAACTGCTTCAGGCTCAAACTGCTGCCCCAAGCCAGGTCCCCCAGCCCCTGCGGGTGCTGCCAGGGTCCTTGGCTGCCCAACGCACCCACCTGAGTGCAGAGACCATCTGCAGCGAGTGAATGGCTGTAATTTAACAGAAGTGCAATTAAAGAGGAGTCCTCCCCCAGGCCACCCTTGGCTTCTCTTGCCTTCCTCCACCTCCTCCATCCCCTCTAGATCGTTGGGTCTTTCCCTCACCCCCCCAGCAAGGCTGAGTCTTTCCTACCTTCCCTCCTACTGAAGGCAGGAGAAATTGTGTGTTGATTTCAGAGCCTCATTAATTTCCCAATCACCAGCAGCTGACTACCAGTAGCAAAGCGTGAAAGGAGAAACGAGATGACCAACATACTTGGAAGAGGATACATATTTATTTTGTTTTTTTTTTTTAAAAAAAAAACAACAAAAATATCACCCTAAAGTAGCCACCCAAAAACTCTGCCAATCTAGAACACAGATCAAAGTATTTTTGGCTCACCCACTTTTCCAGCCTCTGCTAAAAAAGATGTGCTATTGTCTCTAGAGCAAATATTAAAACCAAACCAACCCATTTTGAGGGGCATGGGGGGAGCCCTGGATTCAAATACTCATTTTGGCTAAAACAGGGCCCTTCCCCACGGACCTCTCCTCCATCTCACCACTGGGCAAGCTCACCCGCTCTCCTACAGCACGAAGGGAATCGCTGCCACTTCTGTAACAATTATAAATACTCAGAAACACACAGATCACACTGTAAAATTAAAAAAAAAAACCCTGACAACAACAAATAACCCATTGTTGACACCTGGTTCAAGCGAAGACCAAATACAGCACACGGTTGAAAAAAAGAGGAACTTAAACATCCCCAAACCTACCAGCATCACACAGAAACTGGAGACAACGTGCAATTTTGTGGGTACAGAGCGACCTAGCGAGGAGTCTATGTACAGTATGTTACACTCGCACCGGTTCCTGCTCAGCTAGCGCTTTGCTAAATCCCCAGCCGAGCCCACAGCAACCGCCGCCGTGACCACGGCTTCTGCCTTCAGCCTGGCTTCAAACCCACCTTTTAAGGTTTGATGAATTTGTGTTGCGCTCCCCAACCTCTTTGTCTCAGCTTAAGCTCTGTGTAAATAGCTTTGAAGCTCAAGATGAGGGGAAAAAAGGTTTTGCTTCTCTCTGGGTCTCTCCTGGAGCCTCCGCAAACAGCTGGAAGTGAGAGCTGACCTGCTCTAGGTGCAGGAGACAATCTCCTCATCTACAAAATCCTTGGAACCATCCCATGTCTGACCCTCAAAATACAAGAGGTTTTTCAGGCTCAGGAAAAAAAAATCAAAACCAGAAGAGGAAAAACCCTTCAGCATCTCAGGAAGGAGCGAGCGGCAGGGCTCATCAGCGTCGTATTGGTTCCGGTTGGGACGGAGTTAATTTTTTCCATGTGGGTTTGGATTTGTGGCTCAAACAGCGTTGACACCACACCAGCGTCTCAGCGCTTGCACAGCATCACAGCTTCCCCATTTTCCCCCTCTCTGTCCCCCGCCAAGGATTTGGCCAAGGGTGGGCGAGAAGCTGGGAAGGGGCAGATCCACGACAGCCGATCCAGATAAAAATCAGCAATAAAAACAGAGGGGAGGAGGTTTTGGAACGGTGGCCACTGCTCGGGGACTGGCTGGGCATAGGTCTGCTCTTGGGAGACGGTGAGTGGATGCCTTTGCATCACTTGGGTGGGTTTTTTCCCCCCCTTCCTCTTTCCTTTGCTCTTAAACCATCTTTACTCCAAGTTTCTTGGTTTTGCTCTTCCTATTTCCCCCCGTCCAGTCTCGCTGTGGGGGACAGTGAGTGAGCAGCCACGTGGTGCGTCGCTGCCAGCCAGGGTTAACCCACCACAAGCACAGGTTAAACGTTGGCGGGGTTGTAAGCCCCGAGGCTGGAAGCCAGAGGACCTCGGGTGAAGGAATAACGGAGAACAGTCCTTGGCAAAGCTTGATGTGAATCAGGTTGACATTGCTGGAGGCCCTGGTTACCACAGCTGAGTTACCGGTAGCACGATGATGAGAACAAGGTGCTCCAGGAAAACCGAAGCAGCACAAACCCGTGTTGCCCGCTGCTCCGAGATCAAGACGAGGCTGCACATTGACACGCGATCTGCCCAACGCCAAGCAGCTCCTAAAAGAGCCGTAGCTGCTGCTCCTCGCCTCGCTGGGAGACAAGCGTTGCCTGCGCACCCAACGCTCTTGCGGCCCACCCTTGCCCCAGCTGAGTGGTGACACTGAGGGACACCATGACGCACAGAAATGCCACGAGCGAAGCTGATGCCCAACGAGTGGGAGAAGAGGAGAACTGGGTGAAGGGACAGTAGAACCAGCCCCCTCAGTAGCAGAAATAAGCTCAGCTTTACTGGCCTTTCTTAAGTTTCTTGGCATCATTTGAACCCTGAGGTTGGGCTGGAACGGGGTGGGGACCACCGGTGCGCTGGGGGCTCAGCGCAGTTGGTTGCAGCTGACTGTTGGTACCAAAGCCCACTGAACACGTCTGCAATGAGGGAAAAAGCAGAAAGCGCCTGAGAAGTGACCTGCACTGAGGACCTAGCCAAAGCTGGAGGAACCCATGATACCTTCCAGCCGGTGAAGTATCAGGGCAACATCTGACTTGGCAAAGCCACAACTAGCTCCACCAGCTTCACCAGCTCCCTGAGAAGGTGCGAAGGTGACACAGTGGCACCTTCTCTCCTCATTCTCTGAGTCATTCCCCAGTGGCGCATCGACTGGGCAGACTGGAAGGCTCTAACTACGGGTTTATCCAACACCTTCCCAGGACAGGTGGTAGGATCAGGCAACAAGGACTCAGGTTAAAAGCCAGGCCTGGCATTTTCAGTGTGACTTACAACCAGGTGCACACACAGCAGCTCCCCAGGGCTCAGCCGTCCGCTACGGCCACCTGGACGTTAAAGGGCAGCACCAAAAAGGCTCAGGGTCCAGCTCATCAAAGCCAGGAGGAGTGGACAACAGCACCACAACAAGGTTGGGCTCCTAACAGAGAACTGGGTTAGCTTTTACGTTACTTAAAAAGGGTTATTCAAACAAAAAAAAAACCAAAAAACAACAGGGGGAGAGGTTGGAAGCAAAAGGGGCTGCATTAAAAAAAAATGCAACCTTGCAAAAATAACCGTATCGTATCTCTGTGATCCATCTCAGGTAGGTTCCCAGCGGAGGCTCCACGTTTCCCAGGAGCTTGGCACAGCCAACACCTCCCCCGCGTTATAAAAACAACCCCCCTCTGGGGGATTCCCTGCTGCTCTGCTCTATAAAACAATAAAAAGGTCCCTGCAGCGGCGAGTCCCCGGCTGTTATTCCGCCTTCGGCCTCTTCCTCCAGCGGGCCAGGAAGGGCCCGAGGCTGTTCCACACCTCCGTGTACGTGAGAGTCCCCACAAAGACGAAGGCGGTGCCCAGCCAGTGCCAGGCTGTGAAGGGGTTGCGGAAGTAGAGGATGGAGAAGATGAGGCTGACAAACTTGCGCAGCGTCACCACCAGCGTGACGGTGAGGGAGGTGCACTCCGTGGTGAGGATGAAGACGCCTCGGATGCAGACGTATCTGGGTGGGACGAGGTAAGGGGACATGAGGACTGAAGAGAGAGGATGCTTTGGGAATGAAAAGGGTTGGGCAATGGATAGCCCCAGACTGGTTATAGAGGGAATAAAATTCCCTTCTCCTCAGATCAGCATTTCTAGAGCTACGAACAGCTTCCCTACAAACCCCAGGGGTACCCCAAATCTCTCAGACACCCCCTGACCCCACTCTGGGACAGCAAAACTACCCCACTGGACCAGCTGGGGCTGACGTGTGGGCAAAATGTTACTGGTGCGTGGGGTTTCCAGTCCCTGCCACAGAGCCAAGGGAAGCAAAAATCAGACTTCTCCATCGAGACACAGCAGAAGTCTCCTTTCCCCCCGAGGGGGCACGGAAAGGCAGATTAAACAAGGGGGTTTCAGGGAGGAGCGTGAGCAGGAACAGGGCACAGAACTCACTCAACAGTGAGAGGAAACCAGTAAGAGGGCCTTGGACTGAAGAGTCCCTTTTTTGAAGGCATCTCAGCTTCATGAGACTTTCAGAGCTGTCCTCACTGCCTGGAAGAATCCACACACTGATACGGCACAAACCCGGCTCCTGTTCTGTCCCTTCTGCCCACAGCTGGCGAGCAGAACCACCCTGAGTTTATACCAGCCAGCCTGCCCCTGGGGACGTGGTGGCAGATGTCAGCCACCCTGGAAGCCCCAGGTTAAATTCCACTCTCTTATTTTCCAAGAGTTACACAAAAATGAGCTCCCAAAAGCAGGGAAGACTCCGAGGACCCGGCACTCCCACCCCACGGCCATCTCCGCAGCACGTCTCACACTGAGCTTTGAAAGGATACTGAGTGATGACGTTCATGAGGAGGTAGAACCACATGATCGGCAGGGTCAGCCCGATCACTGGGATCTGGAACGGCTCTGTGGGGAGAAAGGATGGAGCAAGGTCACTGCCCTGCTACTGATTAACAAAGATGCAAGAAGAGGTGTCTCTCCTGTCCAGGAGTGACCGTGATCTAGGACATGCTGCAGCGTCAGGAGGCCGTTGCTGCATCAGGCAGACTGAGGAGCGGGCACATTTTGATTTCACTCCAAATGGAGAGTTATCTTGTTCTTACTGGGATACGTGACCAACACAAGAGAGTTTGCAGATGCTTCTGCTTGGACTTCTGTAGGGAAGAAAGGAAGATGGCAGAAGAAGTAGGCTAAGGAAAAAAGGCATTAAAACAAAAGCTCTGTCTTGCTTTCTTGTGTCAGGTCCATGCTGACACCTGTGGTTGAGGATTTGGTCCCGTTATTCCCATTTTTGAACTATCAGCTTCCTTTCCTCAGGGGTCACCTCATGTTTTCCTTGAAACAGGTGTAGCATGCTAGAAATATTTTGCAATGATTTTAATGAACAGGTTAAAGTGATCATAGAATCATAGAATTGTAGAATGGTTAGGGTTGGAATCTATGCATGCAAACAACCTCCCTACCCAGAAGGCATTAGAGAACCAGCAAACCTCTTCAGCAAAGATCCCTGCAGTTTCACAAGATCAGGGATGTAGGAAACTTGCTGGCGCTGAAAAGCCTGGTGAATTTTCCTATTCAAGCAGATGTACAGCTGAAGGTGGGTGATGAGCAACCTGGCTGTATGCGTGTGCATTAGTGAGAAGCGTGGGCTTCAATCCCAGTGATCCAAACCGTTAACTCCAGGTTTAGCTTCACAAGCCGCTGTGGCACCAGCTGAATGATCAGCTGCCCATGGCCAGGCTCTCAGCAATCACCGCTTCTCCAAGCGTGCCAGCACCTAGCCCACCACGGGGGAAAAGGTTGGTCAATGTCCTCAAGACGGTGTGGGGTCTCTTCAGCTTTTGGCTTCCTATCAAACCTGAAAATTCAAAGGGCTTGAATACCTCAAGACAGTCTGACACGCACAACTGCTGGACTGAAAGCTTCCTACAGCGTTTTCCAGAGGACAGAAAGGAGAGCAAGGATCCGTCTGCACAACACTTACCAGACTGGCTGAAGAGGACTGCGTGGTGGTAGATGTTTGGGGCAAGGAGGAGAAAGCCAGGGAGTGGTAACGCGTGCTGGAGAGAAAAGTAAAGACGTGATGTTAACGGCTTACGCAAACCCACCCCACTTCTCATCCTGGGAAAGAAGCCTCACACATCTGGATGAGAGCACGCTCTTCACTGCTCCAGCCCTGCAGTGTGGGATCCTTCGGATTTGCGCGGAGTATGGGGTGGGAGGGGAAGGGACTCTCTTAGCAATTTTATACCTGCCCAGTAAAAGCAACAGAAAATTTGTGGTGACTTACGTTGTAAAAAAGGGCCTCTTTGGAGTGCTTCCCAAACTGCTTGTACAGCGTCTCCTGGAAAATCCCCATCCTGGCAGACATGAGGAGGGCGAAGGTGAGGGCAGCGATACCTGCAACGGAAGCACAGCCTTGCAACGCTGCTCAAGCGCCGCGTAGCTCAAGTCAACCAGCTTGAAGACTCCTGCAATTTGGCTTTCGGGGAAAAAAGCCAAAACATCCAGACTTGATAAGAAAACTGATAATGGTCTTGGGGACACAGGTACCTTAATACAAAGGCTGAGATGCCAAGAGATTTCTGAAAAGAATATCTCTTAAAAAGAGACTCAGCCCTGGCAAGCAGAGTTGGTGGGACATGAGGGGGACAGTCATTCGCCACTGCTGACAATAGATCAACCCCAGGTCCCCCAAAAAGCCACCAACAGACCTAGGCTGGAGGTGTAAACATAGGCTCAAGTGCCAGACTTTAAAGCCTCCCAGTGAAATACTGTGCTGAATGAACACTTGAACCAGCTACAGCCCCTCTCTGCAGCACAGCTCAGCATCAGGTACGAGCAGCTTTTGCAACGAGAAATCAAGAAGATATCTACAAACATGATCGTAGTCTCATTCTGTCACTAAGCCATGACCTTGCAGAAACCCCTTTGGTGCTGCATTTAATTTGTTGCCCAAATGAAGAGTATTTCCTTGCAAAAATCCGCCAATGAGCACCACAAAACCCCGTTCTTTGCAAATCAAGACCCACCAGATGCTCAGCACAACTTAACCTCAGCACAGGGACTCCCACCATAGCCCGCTTTGCACAACCCACGTGGTCAAGGACATCAGAGAGCCCAGTCTTGCCAGTATCGCAGCAAGGTCGGCTGGAGATGTGGCTCTCACGTACCTAGCAGCCACCACAAGAAAACTTGGAGTCCGTCCTCTTCGTTTAAGCTGGAGTCAGATGCCTGGTGGAGGAAGACACAACACGGTCACCACGAGCTACCGTGTCCCTGCGGCTCCTTCGGACCTGCCTGTACCTCACTCTTGGGTTGTGTGTTGTGTTCCAAGCAAGCCCGTAAAGCAAAGACCGCACAAGGTCTCACATTCTCCAGAGATGGCTCCCTGGCTGAAGAGAGGTGGTAGCAACTACAGCACGCTTTGCTTTCCACTCTGCTTCAGGGAATGCATCAGATTCCAGTAAAAAATTGAAAATGCCTGATAAAAAAGCAGCTTTTCTGAAAGAAAGGCTCCTCCGTCCCCATCTCGGAGGTGGATGTGCAGGAAAGAACAAGAGCTCTGGCCAAGCCCCAGTCAGGTGCTCAAACCAGAGCTCTGGCTTGCGATCGAGACATTGAGGAAAGCAAGCCTGTAGATGATGTTACCCAAGGGGAAAACTCTAGATAGGACGATTTTGCTCAACTCTCTTTCACTGTGGTTTAGGGCAAATTAGATTATTCACCTTTGCCACAACTGTACCAAAACCCCATGCCTGCTGAGAGTTAATCTGGATTAACAGAGCGCAAGGCTGTATAGCACAGACCTTCCTCAGGCACCCTAAGAGTACAAATAGCTATTAAATTATGGGGGACTTGGAGGTTTGACAGCCCTGTTTCTTTCCAGTTTCTCAGAGCTGGATTAAACGCAATCAATTTTCACTTGACCACCACTTTATGCCATTTTTCTGTCTTCAGTTGACAAGAACCAGCTGTGGGTGCTGACCCAGGAAAAGCCAAAGTGGTGTCACACGTGGATTTTCTTCACTCCCTCCTGTTCTCCAAATTTTATTTCAAGGGTCACAGAAAGTCACGTTGGATGACAACAGGTCTGGAAAAATCTAGCCTGAAAACTGACAATCTCTGCTGAGATAACGAGAGTGAACATTTCAGATGGTTGAGTTTTGTTTAAGATTTGCTTGCTCCTAACTGCAATACATTGCAGTAAGGGCAAGAGAAAACAGCTTCTAGCTATTATATTTTCAGCAAAAAGCAACCTGAACAACCCAGGATAAAAAGCACCTGTAATTAAGTTAAACCACATGATGTGTGCACATCCCTTCCCTCCAAACCACAGGAAAATGAGAGCAGGAACAAGAGCTTTCGGGGAGCAGATCTAGAGCTAGGAGACATCTTGTCTCTCCAAAGCAAAGGGAATGACGGATGAAGGTGCTGACAGCAGCTCCTCCTGTCAATAAGGTTCACAGCTACGACCTCAGGCCCTCTCCAATCCTTACCACTTGCTTTGCAGACATGAAAGTGCAGGTAAAGATCCCCAGGGACACCAGGGCTATGGACGTGTATTTGGATACGCTGTACCTGCACAGGAGAGAAGAGAGATGTCAGTGACCCAGCCCAGCCTCATCTTCTTCATCTGCTGCTCTCCTGCATTGCATGTTGCTCCACTACAGTGGTAGGAATTTGGGGTAATGGGCACATACCCATTACCTCATGCTGGGAGAGAAGGTCAACTTTCTCCAACTGCAACAAAAATGAAGCATTTGGAGCAAGATCTCATTGCCCATGGCAACGGATCCCTCTCAGATCAAAGCCAGCGCGGATCTCTGCATAGTGGTGGAGTGGCAGGGGATGTGCCCACACTGGTCCAACAGCCAGACCCCGAGCAGCTGGGAGGACCCTCCTGTCCTGATGTCTTTTGCCCACTGCGGCTCACCCCAGCCAACAGCCAAGCACCCACACAACCGCTTGGTGACTCCCCCAACCTCATGAGATTGGGGAGAGAACTAGAAAAACAAGAGTGAGAAAACTCGTGGGTTGAGTTCAAGAGTTTAATAGGGGGAGGAGGGGAGAAAACCAACAAAAACAACGCAAAAGCAATCACTACTCTGGTTTCTATTGCAGTGCACGACACTATGTGGCACACAACATGCCTTTGGCCATTTTGGGTCCGCTCTCCTGGCTGCGTCCCCTCCCAACTTCATGTCCACCCCCATCCTACTCGCTGGGGAGGAAGGCAGAGCGGGAAAAAGAGAAAGCCTTGACACTGTGTAAGCATTTCGCAGCAACAGCCAAAACATCAGTGTGTTGTCAACACTGTTTTAGCCACAAATCCAAAACACAACACCACACGGGCTGCTATGAAGAAAATTAACTCCATCCCAGCCAGACCCAGTGCACCCATCCATCAGGCGCGGTACCGGCCTCACACACGTAAGAGGAAGGAAAAGAGCTCAGATAGAGGGCTGCAGCCATGTGTAAAAGCTCTCTTTTCAGTCCATCCTTGCCTTAAACGAAGGAATGAGGGATGGTAGAAATGCAGAAGAGGGAACTAATCCAGCCTCTAGTCCAGACACACCTCTGTGCCCAAGTTTCCCCGTCAGGAAAACAAGAATGTTCAACAGGAAAGAGGAGGGGACTAAACACCACTCAATGGCAAAGCGTTCCCTGATGATATGAGAAAGAGGCTTGTGATTTACCTTTTCTTCAAAATTATGATACCTAGAGCCATGCTTGCTATGAGGGAGCCCTGGGAAAGAAGAGAGAAGGGAAGAAAAACAAAACTGGTCAACATGACAAAATTCCCCGGTCTGGGACACCTGCCCCAGCGAAACACTGCAAACTGGATACAACGAACGCCGAAATACCAACAGAAATGTCAGAACAGGGGCAGGGAGACTGACAGGGTGGGGAGACTCCCACTTCAGCTGGGAAGAGGGGAGAAGTTGAGCTGGGTGGTTTGGGAACAAGGATGCTGGGGCAAACAGGCTCCCAGGACCTTCTGGCCAGCGGGCCTCCTCGCTTTTTGGCCCACTCGTGACACTGAGCGTGTGCTACAGACCAGAACGGGGCCAAATCGCTGAGTTTTTAATTGGGAACTGGAGTATGGCTCCACAGACTGACTGCAGGGCTGCAATACCAGAACCACCCCTCACGGTTAACGCGGGACAGGGCTCCTAAAGTGTTGTCTGTTTTTCTTCTTTTCAACCTCTCCTGACTTCAGGTATCTCAAACCCACGATGTGCTGTGGAAGAGCAGCCCCCACCCAGCAGATCTGCCCAGCAGATCTGGTTATTCCCAACAGCTGGGGCTGCATTTTCTCTGGTTTTAAAAGATGTTTTCACCTGACACTCATCTACACTTAGATAAACCATCAGAGTAAGGTTGCTCTCCCCACAAGTAAGCTGGAGTTTGGTATCTACACAGGGTTTTGGTGGCCTCAGGGAAAGAGAAGGTGGCAGAACACATGCACCAGGGACAGAGCTTGCAGAGATGATGGAAAGAGCTGTCCCACAAGAAGGTAGAGGATGGTATGACAGTACTTACTGATCTGAAGATCATGTGCAGCGGCATGGCGATATTTAAGTTCAGGGCATAGTTATTCACCACGCTGACGGTGAAGAACATGGCCACCATGATGAAATAGTACCTGAAACACAAACACAAAAAACCAAAAACAGCTGATAGCTGTGCATCCACCTCCTGGGACGCTGAGGGACACCGTGGGAACAGATTATGGGTTGCAAGGAAAGGTCTGGAGCTGAGCAGGAGCCCACCTAGCTCTTGGGTCTGAGACAAGGACTAACAAGGAGATTAATCCAGTTTGGATGTGGCAGGAAAGCCCTTAGAGCAGGAAGCAGGCTGACCTGCGCTGGCTCAGCTTCTGCTAATCCCAGGAGCAAAGGGGAACTGAGGATAGCCTGGCTGGGATCTTCAGTACGGACCTCCTCCAGATCCCTCTTTCCTAAGGTCTGTGGCATAAAGCAAGGCTTGATTTGAGGGGATCCAATTTCTGCCAGCAGGCACCGCTACCCTGAGTGGAAGGGGAAACTATTCAAATCCAAGCTGAACACCTCCGTGGTTCTCCACCTAAGCTAGAGAGCCTCCACAAATTGAAGTTCCTCGCTGTGACGTAGACATGAACAGCACTAAACTTGCCCTCAACTTTCTGCCAGGAGGATCTCTGTCCTGAGCGCTCAGCACTCTGTTTCACCGCAGGCTTTGCAGGCTGCTAAGGAGCCCCACAAAACCTCCTCACTTCACCTCAGCCATTGAGTGCCAGGGAGGAGAGCATGAACGTGCCAGGCTATTGCCAGGACAAGATCAGCCCTGATGGAAAAATGCAAGAGTGGATTTGGCTGGCTTTCCGGTAAAGCTCTTCCTCCCACGCCCATTGCACCAAGCCCCAGAGAGACAGGAATCTTAGAATCACAGAATGGTTTGAGTTGGAAGGGACCTTCAAAGGTCATCCAGTCCAACCCCCCTGCAAGGAGCAGGGACATCTCCAACCACATCAGGTTGCTCAGAGCCTCATCCAACCTGGCCTTGAATGTTTCCAGGGATGGGGCATCCACCACCTCTCTGGGCAACCTGTTCCAGTGTTCTACAACTGTCATCGTAAAAAAAATTTTTCCTAATATCCAATCTAAATCTACCTCCCTGTAGAGCAGGCTCTTCAAACACAGCAAACTGTGCAAAACACTGCCCTGTTTCTTGGGGAAAGTATCTGATGGCAATTTCCTATCGAGAATTCTCGATAAACGAAAGGTTTGTATTTTATCAGGCACGACAAGTTCTCAATGGGGCTTCACAAACGCTGCAGAATGGATGAGATTGAGACAGGATAAACAGAGAAGCCATTTTATTAAACTTTTTCTGAGATAACACATAGCCAGGCAATTTGTGCCTAGCAAAAGTCTTCAGATCAACCGTACCTTATCGGTATGGCCGGCTTCTTCCTTCCAAAGTTGGCTTCGAAGATAAAGCCTTCCACCGCAATAAATAGGAACTGGGAGAATGTCACTATGTTCCCACATCCTGGAAACTGCCTGCAGGGGTGGAGAAGACAGACAAGGGTAAGAGCAATGTTACGGAGAACAAACATTGCACTGGGCTCCAATAAAAAGCTAACGGAATTATGAATTCCAGAGTGAGCATCAACCTGGAGCGGCTTTACTGGTTTATCTGTCCAGGTTCTTGCGTTGCCTTTGTAAACACTTCCTTGGTATTTATTCACCTTCCCTGTAGATACATGTGCAGCAATCCCCTCCTCAAATATTTCCAAAGAGGAAGCAAACAGCCACCTCCCTCAGGGGGCACGTGGTGAATTAGGTCGGGAAGTGAAAGGGGAAATCGGTCGCATCTCACAGGTCTGTGTATCATCCCACCAGGGTAGGATGGGAGTGAGGAACATCAAGCACCACCATAACCATTCTGAAGCTGGATCTCCCTCTTTCACATGGAGAAGTGGTTTTGATGGGGCACTCCCCCTACCTACAGCTGCCAGAGGAAACAATGAGTTCACCCAGGAGGAAGGCAGCAGGACTTCCGACATCCCTGATTTCCACCACACGAGGGAAGGGCTGAGGTCAGGTCCATGTCTGCAGAGCCTGCGGTTCTGCTTGCACCTCATCCCCAGAACATTTGAACACGAGCTTGGACCTGCTTTCAACTGACCCAACAAGCTTTAGCTCTCTGCCCTCCCGCATTTGCTGGATACCAAAAGGTTGGTTGGAGGTTCAAGAAGGAACCTACAACAGCTCCTCATGGGAACCCAAAAAGGTCCTGGCATTAAATGCCACGTGACAGTCAGGCAAGCCAGGCAGCTTGCTAACGTGACACATGCTTTGCGCTGAAGTTTTCAAATTCCCCAAGGTATCGAAAGCCACAGAACGGTGTCCGACCTCGACAGAGATCCTCTCAGCTGAACATCGTTGTCCTCCCAGAGAGACCCAAGCACTGCAGAAATGACACCACCTTTGAGCAAAGCGACTTTGTGTGTTTATTCTGAGGGGAGAAGGGCAAGACAGCCCGTAGCAGCCTGATATTAAACAAACACTCCCTGCTTGTTGCTCACCCATTCCCAGCAGATATGCCTACTGCAGACTCTGCCTCCTTCCTAAGAAGCTGACAGGGAGCAAGAGAGGATTTCCTGGGAGGCACAGAGTCAGCTGTGGGCTCAGAGGCGGCTGTGACATGTCAGACAATCAGAAAACTCGCTGTTACTTGCAGCAGGAGACAGAAGGATTTGAGCAAGTACTTCCCTTTTCTCTGGTGCAAGACAGAAACCAAAGCCAAGGACTTGGAGAAGCTGCACGCCGCCGAGTCCCGATCCCCACCCTGCTCACGCAAGAGGCAGGCACAAGTAGTTAGAGCCTGGGTCTAGACGTGGTTTTGCAAAACGCAAGCTGAGAGACGCACTGGAGAGCAGGAATAACCAAGCTGTCTCCTGGATAGCTGAGCTGAAGGTCTGGTCTCCTCCAAAATCTCCTCTGTCGTGCCCTGGACATCTCAGACAAAGCAGCAGAGCTCTGGTTAATGCAGAGCTGGCACGTGGCTGCCACCAAATAGGAAAAAAACATCTTCTCTCTGCGTTTTCCACGGGGCAGGCACTAGCCCGAGCCCCTTTCCTCTACCCACCTGCCAATTTTCACATTTTTCAGAGCTTAACCGTCCGTGAGACTTCAATCCCTGCTGTGCAATGAGGTTAAAAGGTTCAAAAATACAGGCTGGGCGGAGAATGGATGGAGAGCAGCCCTGAGGAGAAGGACTTGGGAGTGCTGGTGGATGAGAAGCTCAACATGAGCCAGCAATGTGCCCTTGCGGCCCAGAAGGCCAACGGCATCCTGGGCTGCATCAAGAGGAGCGTGGCCAGCAGGTCGAGGGAGGGGATTCTGCCCCTCTACTCTGCCCTGGTGAGA
>JAAGAY010109304.1:0-14068 GCA_011801015.1 Ardeotis arabs
GAGCCCACTGCTGAGTGGGGTAGGTGATTTAGTCACAGTTGATGCAGATGAGGATGAGGTACTCAATGCCTCCTTTATATTGCTGTTCACTAGGAAGGTCTCCCAGGCTCCTGAGCTTAGAGACAGAGTTCAAGGAGGAGAGGGTCTACCAGTGGTGGAAAAGATTCAACTCAGGGTCTTTTGAGAAATCTTAGTCCATATAAGTCCATGGGACCTGATGGATGGTGAGAGTGCTCACTGGTGTCCTTGCAAGACCAGTCTCATCTTTGAAAGATCACAGAGATCAGGGAAAGATCCAGCTGACTGAAAAGGCAAATGTTGCTCCCAATATGTTATATCCATCTGCAAAAAGGGAAAGGAGGATGGGGAAAGTAAAGGCCAGTCATCCTCTCTTCAGTCCCTGGAAAGCTATGAAGGGGAACCTCTCAGAGCACATTTCTGAATGCACTGGGGAGAACAAGGTGACTGGGAACAGCATGGCCTGACCAAGGTTGAATTATGTCTGACCAACCTGGTTGTCTCCTATGGAGAAATGCTTACATCTGTGAATGCAGGGAGGACCCAAAGGGATAATTCCCTGTGTAACCTGCTTTGAATTTAGTGTCGAACCTTGCTGTGAGCAAGAGAGCTCTGAAGTCCCTTATACCTGGAGCGGTTCTATGAATTATTGAGCATTCAAAATTATTTATGACCAAAACAAGCAAAAGTGATGGGTTTTACCTGCTTCAATTATGAAGATTTCTACTGTGGTAGAAAAACTACTGTGAATACCAAAGAAGAAATCCTAGACTACCTTTACGTGAAGAGACTGCTCAACTCTTTGAAAGTAAATTTTACTTCAGGTTTCAGCCAGTATCAGTTAAATATACTTCATAAGGAATTTTTTTTTTTTTTTTTAAAGTTCCAACTGGAGAAGCAAAACTCACTTTTACTTGGAATTGATCAATTTTAAAAAAAAAAAAAAATAAAGCAAGCATGCATTCAGGTAGAAGAGAAGCATCCCTACGCTTTGGAAGTTAGTAAAAGGAAGTATTTTGTTAGGCTGTAATCAATAATTTAATCAGTTTTATTAGGGAAACCTTGATTTCAAAATAGTGCAGAAAGGTTGACTGTTCTGCCAATAATAGTGACACAAAATGAAGAGGAATAAAAGCAGGAAAAGAAAAAGTGCAAAGCATTTTGAATTGCACAGAAGGCATTGAAAAAATGGCCCTGGCCAAAGCACTGACAGGATAAAGCTGAAGAAACAGTGTGAACAGTTTAGTACACTGCAACGAGTATTTCATTTCTGTGGATCTGCCTCTCCAGCCCTTTGACCAGCAGAAGGCCCATTGTGTTCAAGAGAATTTTTGTTTGCTTTCATATGCTATAATTGGGCACCAAAGAGTTCAGCCATTTCCAGTATTTCCATCCTTCCAACAGAAACATTTGCAGAAGAGCAATTTGCTGGAGGGCTACTGAAGAAGCTTCAAGTGGCATTGAAGTGCCATTGACAACCCGGCTAATGACACGCCAGCTTGAAAGCTGTCTGTTCATTCTGGCACATTTGTACAAGTGGGCTATTTTAGCTGAGTTACAGCTGAGAATGAAATTAATTATTCTGGGTGGAGAATAAATGGTACCAGCTAAGACATCTACTTACTTGAGTTAATTTTTAAAAGTTTACAGTCCAAGAGTAAGCCTGACTACCTTAGATGTCTAAAATAATCTGAAATATAAAATCTAGCTAGATTTAGAGGCAGCCACAGGAAGTCTGGACAAGCAAAAAATCCATTTAAGGGTGGCAGTGAGGGCAGCAGAACATTTCTACTGACCAGTGTGCTATCCCACCACACCTGAGCAGGTTGAGCAGAGCAGGTCTAGCAGCCAGGGTCATGCACAGCCTGGAGATCACCAGACAAGCCCATTGAGATAGGGAAGGGTGGGACAAGCCCATGGTGGTGATCCGGGCAGTCTGTGTAGGACAAAGGGTGGTGGCCTGAGCTGAAGTCAAGCTCCCTAGCAGAGGCAAAGGAACCTCCCACTTCTCCCAGCTTTCTCTCACAACTGCTGTCACCATGATCTAGTCCATGTGGCTGCACCATATCAGAGCTGGCTCCAGCATGGGCAGCCTGACCTCTTGAATGGGGGAAACATTTCACTCAATGACCTGAAAACTGAACCTGCCCAGACTGATCCTGGGGATACCTGTCCTCAAGTGGCAGCAGGAGATCAGAACAAGCAATCCTCCAGCCCCAGCTCTCTGCTGCAGAAGAGGTCAACTAATTGCACAGGTCATGGATCCATCTGTGAATAACCTTGCTGCTCATGACTCTGAAGCAGGCTCAGGTTGCAATTCTGAGGTGAATTAAAACTGACTGATGTTTAAGTTGCAGTCCAATTCCAGAATTCATGTCAAACGGCTTCTGCCAAAACACTTCAGGAACATTAACCACTTGTCCCTACACTCAGCACCCAATGCATGCTGGATTTCCTTGTGAAGTATGCCATTACGAAAGTCACTCCTTTTTATTTTAAAGAACAAGAAGTCTTAAGCTTTAAATTAAATATTTCAGGTCCAAAGTTTTTCAATCAAACTCAGTCATGTTGACATTAAACCTGATAAATGCTTTTCAGATTGACCTGAAACTTTTCCCAGCTTTTAAGAAATCCATCCATCTTACAGCTGTGCTGATAAACACGTTCCCAGTGGCAACATCCTGAGGACTCTGAAACACCCACAAGAAAGGACTGCTGGGCAGCTTTGCTCATAAATGTTACTCCAATTCAAATAGACAACTAATTTAAAAAAAAATAGTCTTATTCTTGGCTGTGCAATTTTAAATATATAGTTCAAGAGACTTAGTTGATTTTTTGAAAGGGACTCAGACTAGAAACTTCAACTCTTTCACAATTTGCTTAAGCAATATGTCAGCATTAAAGAGTTGCAATCAGAAGAATGAATTTTACTTTAATTTCATCGCCTTGAGCAGTATGTTGCTATACTGTAACACTTCCTGTTACAGTAGCTAGTGTAAATTTATTTTGTTTATACTGTGGATAGCCAACAGTTTTCATACATAATAATTCTCCAAATAGCATTGAAAACAGGTGGATTTCAGTTTATTTCTTGAACAGTTCCTGACGACAATAAAGCTGACTATAAAAAAAAAGTAAATAGTTATTATCTCCATGGTCTTGGAATTTTTTTCTTTTACATCCTGCCTAGGGCAGGGGAAAGGAAAAAAAAAAGAAAAAAGAGATTTAATTCAAGTGGTTTTCCTTGAAGACTTTAGCAAGGACAATAGGAACACTGTAATGCAGTTACCACCTCCAAATCTGCAGCCTCCTTAAAATAAACTAGATCTGTATAGAGAACTTGATCTTTCAAAGAAGTTCAGAAAAAGAAGAATGTTTCAGACTGTGGGTCCAATTCCCAGGCACAGAGGGAAAAGCCCACATTCACAAAGCAGATCTGACATGCTTCCCACCTCTCTTCCTACCAACCAACCACCACTCATCAGGACCTGGCTCTGGGATTATCTTGTGGAAGTTTCTTCATATTACTGTACAAAACATATCACAGAACATTTTAGAATATGATTTTAGTTTCCTAAAAATCTACTTTTAATCTACTTAAGAGACCAGCAGAACAACAACAATGGATTTGGTGGCAAAACATCTCATATTGACTATCTGAGCAAGGTTTATCAGCAAAGGAGTTGATTTTAGAAACAAATGTTACAATGGGGATTTGGACAGGAGTGACTGACCCTCACTGCTCATTCTGAGCAGGAAGCAGATACAGCATGCCACCCGTGCTCACATGGTCCAGGGAGGTTGTGCCATCTCCATCCTTGGAGGTTTTCAAGACCCAACTGGATCAAGCCTGGAGCTGCCCCTGCTTTCAGCGGGAAGCTGGACAGGGACCTCTTCCTGAGGTCCCTTCCCCTCCAGCCTGAGTTATCCTGTGACCCTATGTCATAGAAATGGTACTTTCTGCATACATCAGTCAAACATAGTATGTCATGATCTCTGACGCTATTTTTAAGACTTCCTGCACTTATGCAAAGTTATTTCACCGCAGGAGATATGAACCATGAGATCTATTAAGATCATCAAGCTGACCACATGAACAGTGTCCTCACGCTTACACAATCAGTGACTTAGCAACGAATTGCATACTCTAAATTATTTCATCTTCATGAATGAAATACCAGTATTCTTGGATTTATTGTATTTTTCCCATGACAAGATGTGGTCACTGTTTAGATGTGTTAACCTATGCTGCAATACTAAGTGCATTACTGTTGGTCATGCAGTTATGAGCATTATGTTTATTGTGCATCCATTTTCATTGCAATGGAGGAAAACAAATAGCTGTATAAAGGTCATATTCTGTTTTGCAGTAAGTGACAGCTCTGATCCAGACAGTGACACTTGTTTTTCCATTGCTTTGTACTGGAATGGGATCTGGGGAAACCTTTAAAGATCAGAAAAAAAAGAAATACTGGAATTGCAACCCAGAGAATTCCTGGTTTTTTCAGAGTGGAAAGAGCAGCCCCATGTTGACCACTGCACAATGTCCATCTGCCTTGACAGGGGCAACACCACTGTGAGCAACCCTGTGATGAAATCTGTGCAAGATCCTTCACCCATCTCAGGGTTAGCGCTCAGCCCTAAACCCAGGCAGAAATGCTCAGTATTCAACAGTATCATTGGCATTGCAAAGGCAGAGAAGGGAGGAATTATGGTGTCAGGGTTCCTGCAGCCAGTGTCCATGGAAAAGGTGCATGGGAGTTTGCGTGATCTACCTCAGCAGCCAACAGCAGAGGCATTTTTGGCTAGCACAAGCAAAAACCTGCTGAAATCTATGCCAATAAGTGACTTTTGTGGAGGTACAAGACATCGGGTTGGCTCCAACAGGCAGTGGGAAAGCGGCAGCTCACTCTGCTTCATCTCAGCTGCGTTTTTCCTTCCACATGTGGTGGTGATGGGCAGCCCACATCTTTGCTCAGAGGAAATGCAAGGCCATTAAGGCACAGCTCCGACAGAAGAACAGAGGGAAGAGTTTGCCATGGTGCCACACAGCTATATTTAGCTCCCCTGTGCACCTCACACCCTAAGACAATGATGACTGCTTAAAATTTCAGATGGGAACATGGCAGGTAGCACAGGACTGGTCAGGTGTGCTGCAGTTTGAGGGCAAAGAGGTAAATAGCACCGACAAGCAAAGTTTTGACAAGACAATGCACAGATCTTCTGAGAGGAGCAGGAGCCAAAACAAGCGTTTGCTTTCGCTGAGCTCCATCACCCACTACAAACACACTTTGAAAGGGGGTTCCCACACTGCACCCAAAAGTATCAGAGGCCCAGAAATTTTTATCCTTTTCCTTTGCTATGAAAAGCTACCTTGATTGAGACCATAGGCTCAAAACAGAGAGCAGATCAGCAGAGCCTGAGGAAACACAATTCAAGGCTCACGAGCAGTCATATCAAGCCCACATGGGGTCCTTATCAAGCTCAAGTTACTCAAGAGAACAAGCTACTTATGCTGGTTTGCATCATATCCCTCACTCTGCCCTTCCTCTCAGATCCTTTCTAATAAAATGCTAGAAGTATTTTCTTGTTGATGAACACGCTGTTCTAAGCTCTGCAATTGCACTTATTTTGCTTTTCAGAGTTTTTGATATGATACACAGAAGTGTTTTGTAAAACTCAAGTCTTTCAGTAGGTCCTGTGTTATTCAGTAAAGTGGATAAGTTTGTTCCTAGAGGCAAGGCTGCTATCTATATTTCAGTCGAGTTATTCCTATCATTACATGTGAAACTTGCACAGCAAGCACAGCAAGCTCTGCACATAAGAAAGTGCAATAAACCATTTAAGACAGAGCAATGCAAGTTATTTGACCTTTTCAGCCATTTTTATACCTGTATTTGCTGGTGCTTGACCATCAAACACGTTAATGTTTGGCCAAGGCTGTGTCACTTCAAATTTCCCAATACATTATATCAAAAGAACCACAAAGGCTGGTTTTATTGTTAAGATCTTCACTGTCTCTCAGTACAAGTTAGGATCAGTTGTTAAATACACTCAACTGTGAATATAGTAGGAGAGCCAACCAGCACTCTAAGGGGAAATCACTGAACAGCTAACAGGGTTTCAAGATCCCCAGCCCTCTCCATATGCAATATACTATAGTTGGCCATCATACAGAGTAAACTTTCTCTCATCCAGCAGATTATGCAAAATAATAGCAAATACTTGACCATTTTCAATATCTGGGACTGTGGGACAGTGATAAACAGGCAGGTGAAAGCTTGCTGAAATCAACCGGCTAATGCAGGTTTTTGTAGGATTTTAGAAGGCGAGCTAAAGCTCCATCCTCTCTGCTCTCATCAAGCAGGAGTTAAAGGTAACACTTACCATTTTGGGGAAATATAAACAGTTCCTGGACACACTGACAGTGTGTGAGCAGTGACTAGAAAAAGGGGAACCCCTAAATTTCTCTGACCTCCAGGAGGAGAGGGATTTTTAGCCAGCTGAGGGGGTGATGCAAGATGCCTGAATCATGCACACTCTGCCAATCCACTGCTCCTCTGCTATGAAAGCACAGCTACATGCCTACATTCTCACAGGGGCATCTGCTGGGGCTGTCTGGGTTTTGCAAGCATTCCTTACTCTCAGCAAGGAGCGGAAACAGCTGCTTTCATTCACCCTTTAGCCTCAGGGACACGAGGAAGGGGTGGGGGAAGCAAGCAGAGGCCATCAGGCTTTGCTGGGCAGAACGCACCATCGTGGGACAGCAAGCAAAGGCTGTGCTATTGGGAGTGGCACAGGCATTGAACCAACCAAATTGATCTGTCTCAAACACTCACAGAGCAGGACGGTTGTCATGTCACTGCAACAGGATGTGGCCTTATCTCCCTGTGGAGATAAGGTGGCCTTGCCTTGGCCCATTACCACATTTCTCAGATTTCTAAAGATACCATGTCCGGTATCTTTAGATGTGTTTTGCTGAGTGCCAAGTGAACTTTGCCTCATTAATGCCAAAATGCATATTCTGAGTGATACCCCCGAGTACGTACATTAAGGTTTAGGAGATCATGCTAAATTACATCATCTGTAACCCAGTCTAGATTATGTTAAATGTCACCTAACCCTGCCTAAATCATGCTAAGCATCACCTATGGTAGGAGGGACAAATTATCTTGTTAAAACGTGCTGCATTTTAGAGAGGGGGACTTTCTGGAGGAGTACTCCTACAGACCAGAGACCTCCATTGGCTAGACCAATACTGGAACCTGGACCGGCAATCTCTCTCTCTCCTCTCTTTCTTCTTACTTTTACCTTTTTTCTATTAAGTAACACAAGGCATAAAGCTCTCACATGCAAGGCAAACAATAAGTATTTCTGCTACTTGATTATTTACCAATGAGCCTAACTGTTGAGTCCAAGTGTCTGTTTACCTACGGACTGGTGGGTATGTACCTTATTCCAACAGGGGAATCAGCAAATCTGAGTCACCTCTCCCTCCTCTCACCACTGTGTGCTGGGACTGAGTAAATTGGATGTGACAGTCACATGCAAGAAACTGGGACATGACAATCCTGTAGACTGATCCTGGCTGAAGCAGCCATAGACTAACACAGAGCATTGGAAGACCCAAGTGGAGAGGATGTTTGCCAGATTAGCCTCCTATAGGACCCTCAAAACTGAAATAATCACATTTCCTTGAAAAGTTAACACCAAGCCATGTTACAAATATTATCTGGTGCATGATCCTTTTCCAAAAAGCCATTTTACCTTGAGTTTGAGAGATCACCAAGATAAAGCACATCTGAAGGAGGAGGGAAAGGTGCTTGTCAGCAAGTTGGATACCTCTAGCACTATCAAATTTGTCACCAAGCCAGTCACTGTATAGACCAGCAGCAGCAAGCAGACGCCATTGTGCTGCCATCCCAGTTACACTGGAAATTTCCCCTGCTTTGGAGAATTGTCTCCTGAAGGCTGAAGGAGCTGAAGTGGTGTTTTTTGTGAGTCAATCAACATGAAGCCTTTTACATTGGCTCAGTTGAAGTCATTAAGAAGGGAGGTGCTGAGCCCTTTTCTCTCCCACTGGGAACAGGAAAGTCCAAACAAGATCTACTCATCTCCTTGTACGGGCACCACAGGAACAGTCCTCACTGGGACATAAAATTTCACCCTTTTTTCCACACAATTGGCAAACATTTTTCGTAGAAGAAAGATTCTTGTGTGACTGTCACCGCAAAACTTCATATAAGATATGGATGTTGTAATCTTAAAGTTCAATGCAAAATTCCTGGAAGTTTACTGTAAATACAGTAGCGGGGAAGTGGATACACCTTAGCTGACGTGTTGCCAAAAAGAAGGGGAAAACCACTATTAGCAAGTGGAGGATAACTGTGGGGAACTGCCGCAATTCATGCAAATTTTTTTTCCAGTAGGAAGAACATCCCTTTATAAAGAAAGATCTTTTAAATCATCCACTGAGACCAACCTCTGAAATAGAAGTTATGCTGTGTGGCCCCAGGGAAAAGTGTCCAGTATCAGTCTAGTTTTCAGTCCCTAGAGGAGGCTTTTTTCTTAGTCTCTCTTCAAATGGAGACCAGGTTTAGGGATGGGACGTGTACACCAGCCTTCCACATCCACCTCTCCTGCTATGGCACAGATAAGGCCCCTCACTGTTTCTATATGTCTAGGTCCATCCCACCATCCTACCCTTCCAGGAGCTCTCTTCACTGAGATGAAAGTTGCTTTTCTCTCAAGTAAAGTGTGAGTTATCCTACTGTCAACATGCAAGTGAAAATAAGGTGTGTAAAAGTAATGATTAATAAACATTAAAAAACCCAGAAAGATGCCTTTCTAGTAAAATTCAGACTAAAAGCTAGATTGAGAACTTTTCAAAACTAAAGTAAAGACGTGTTGAATCAACACATGTTTTTATTCTAGAGAAGAGATTTACTCACTGTGATTTCTACTAACTAGGACTTTTGGCTCCAATCTCAGTTTAGACCACACACACAGATGCATGGATATCAACAAGTGACAACACACAAAGCACACTAGGAAAGCATTTGACTCTAATGCTTACAGCCAAATGTGGATTTCAACCAGTAACAGCTTCCCATTGCTGACACCTACAACAGCTGGGGAAGGAAGTTAAACTAAAAACTCTTTGGGTTTCTGCATCAGTTTGCCTTCAAACTCCTTCAAACCGCTCCAAAGTTAAAGAACAAATGAACAAACCAAATCGAAAGAGAGTTTGTATATTTATGGGGTAACACACATTAAGAAAATTGCTCCTACAGCACTGCTGAATAAGAACATGGCACTGCCAATTTGCGCTGCACAGCTTTTCACCCCTCCTGGACTAGACCAGAAAAAAAAAAAAAGTCTGGCAGACAAAATAACTCCATTTACATTCCTATTATCCTCCTCTCCCAGGATTTGAATCAGATGAGGAAGACAGACACCTTTTAGTGACTTTTACTTTCCAACACTACCAGCAATCTAGTTTGTCTCCATCTAACACTGTACATCTGAAGCTGCCTCAGCTCCTCAGGCAAACCTGTTTCTACTCATTTTCACCTTTTCCAAGGTGAGAAAAATCTTCCTTCCATCTGTGCTCCTACATGCACCAGCTGCAAATGAAGCTATCTCTCACTGCAAGCATTTGTGGAGCTAAGACTATTATCCCTACAAGGCTAGTTGACTATTTAATAGTAGAGTTTGGGTTTTTTTTTATTGTTTAAATTCAGTCCATCATTCTACAGCTCTAACTTGGAGACATGGAAATATATGGTGACTCCAAAGCCACAGGGGAAAAAACCCCAAGATATATAGTAAAGTTATTTGCATAACAAAACTGCTCAGGGTGGAATTTATGGTAATTTTTCAGAACAAGACTGAGCATCTGCCTGAACTCACTTTCACAGAGTGTTGGTTTTGGGGTCGAATGCTCAGGTGTAGTGGTCACACACACCCCAACCTTGTGATTTATCCTGCAACCTCCATCCTCCAGTTAGCTGGCCTTCTTGCAGATAGTAAGATCTTCCAGCCATGCTGAAATAGAATACAATAAATATCAAGCAGCATGACCCAATTTCCTAACAGCTGGCACAAACAAGTGCCCAGAGCAATGAAAACCTGGAGACCTCTCTAATTATGTGATTTGATTCATATACTACATGTGTAGTGTGTGCTGAAGAAAAAACTTCAGTGCTTCTGAGACATTCATCCATCATCTACCTGTTAATCCAGACAGGATTGTCAGGCTGTACCAACTGCACTTCCTTGGTCCTAAATTGCTCAACTTGCGCTAGATTTAAACAGTGACTCAAAATGTAGACAATGGCTTCTTAGATGCCGAAAATGTGCAAACAGGGAGAGGTCAAATGATCCTATATCTGACTACTCTTATCTGGTTGTGGGTAGAGTGGCTCAATCTGGCAAAGCCTCAAAACAGCAAGGTAGCTTGGGTGGCTAGAGCATGGAAGGCTTACAGGAGACAAAACATCAGTCACACTTACACAGATATTGACTTGTCACAAGCCTTCATGGTCCAAATTGATCCAAAGCTTCCTGCACCAAACTTTTCAGGGTTCCTAACTTCCTGGTCTTGGAAAGCCATGGACAGGAACAAGACTACCCAGTCATTTTCAAACATCAATACTAGCTCTTTTCCGAGAACTGGACACCCTAACTGGCCCAGTTCTAGCTCTCTTCCAAGAACTGGACACCCTAACTGGTCCAGTTCTAGCTCTCTTCTGAGAATTGGACACCTGAACTGGTCAGACTGGAAAGCAGGATGATTCCCAGCCTCAGTCATCCCCATGACAGCTTTCCCAAAACCACAGGCTCTGGTCACTGGGATTCCCAGTGGCTCCCTCTCCCACAGGGAGGTAACTGGGCAGGTTTATACCAAAACCCTGGCTGCTTTGGCCATGACTCCCTCAGAAGTGACATCTTTTCCTGGATTACTTTGGGTGTCAGGAGCTTAACATCATGCCTCTCTTCTCCATTACAGGTTTCTTCAGTTGAGAAGCATCATGGATGCCTGCCTTTTTTCTTCAACAGGTGTCTCCAAAAATTTTCTAGTTTTTCCTCCAAGTTTCTCCCGTGAAAGTGGACATATTTCTGAAGATGTCTCCATATTCCACATTTATATGCCATATAAAAGGGATTGTTTCCACAACCACCCTGTGCTGAATGAGAACCAAAATCAGAGAGGATGAAGTTGTATGACCTGCAATAGCAACTCTGCGTTGAATAGCTTTGCAAAGTCTGAAAAGCAGCTTGTAACAGCCCAGCTTGTATTTCTGACCAATAAGAAGATAAACTTGGGCAGGATGTGGTTTCTCTTCACCTTCTCTCAGAAGATAAACTTTGTCAAACAAACCCCAGAACTCTTACACTAAGGCAAATACCCAAAAGCCCTGAGAAATCTAAGGGCAACCCCAAGGAAACAAAAAAATTAACTCTCTTCTTAATGAGACATTTTATTAGCAAGTTCTGTGCAAGACTCCCACCATATCTGTCCCTGACTACATCTGACTCAGAGGCACTTTACTTCCCCAGAGTAAGATGCTTGCCTTCAGCAAAGTGAAAGAGAAGTCTGCTTCAGTGTTCATCAGTTATTCTGATTAACAACCGCAGTGAAATAACCCTGCAGGTGCTAAAATGCTTTGACCACCATTACTCCAAATTTGTCATCGTAAAAGAGCAAAACAGCATGAACCATAACCTCATTTGCTATCTGTTACCTTTCCTTATTCAATTCAGAGCAGGGTCAAGCTTCTCATCTTTACATATTTAACAAGCAACATGAATGAAAACATGACCAATAATCTCATGTCACCTAGGTCAAAAAATAATGTGTTCAAAGATTATTTTACACTTAAGATCTGCAAGCATAACTTCAACCCAGTAGAGCCAAACCATACATCATGACCAAAAGGCAACATCAAAACCAAAATTTGCAGCCTGATCAGTGCTGTATCTGTTGGAAGAGACCTTGTTCTCCTCTTCCGGGGATTTTAGAGTGCCTTGAAAACAAATGATTATAAGATTAGGTACAAATGATTTCAGGTGGCTCATTCAACTTCAGAGTGCTAATAAAAATACAGCAGGGAGAATTATGTCTTACACTAACTGTGCTTTAGGTGACCAAGGAATAGCATGACTAACTATGATCAGGAAGATGAATAAAAGGACAAGTCCTAGAAAGTTTCCATTACACTCAATGGCTTTAGGATCAGTCTGTTACAAAAAGGAGTCTTTGAAAGGAAGTTTGGTTTGTTTTTTTTTTTTTAGAAAAAAATGAAATAATATTTTTCTACCATATTTCTGGCATTTTCTGTTTTCTGAAAGTGATTTTGCCAATTAAATGAAGGGGTAAAATGAGAGAGGAAAGGGGAGGAAGACCAACACTGACACAGGCTCAGGAACACTTAAAATTTCCAATTATTTTACATACTTGGCAAAGTATTTTAGAAAATTATTCCCTGCCACAGTTCCACCTTAAATAAATCCAGTGAGTCTGATAATAACTTCAAATAAATCAATCAACTTCCTTTCCTAGAAAATCTGAGACCAAGCTATCATTTTCCATTTTACAATACCCTGACAACCTTAACCTTTACACAAAAGAATTCAGGGAGAAAAAATACGCAGCATGCAGAAGGAGGAAACTATTTTTCAGTGCTCATCAAATTAAGTATTAGTCTTAATCACATATGCAGAAGAGGAACTTTTGGAGCTGAAATTGCACTTTAATATTTCCAACTCATATCCTTCAAGTTTCCGTTTCAGAGTTACTGAGTTTAGGGGATTCACCAGACCCCCAGACTGAAGGGAGAAGTTACAGTTTGCTTTATTTGTGGGCTTGGATTCCTTTTAAAGCAAGCATTTAAATATAATTATGGGCCAAAAGTGCCTTGTTACAAATCAAATTAATTTTGGTAGATCCAGAAGTAGATTTTAATTTTACTTTGTGTAGGACAAAGAAATACAACCCACCCAGCTGTACTTCAAAAAAAAGCACAAACAGCAGAGCTTCAACAAGCTGCCTCAATGTGACCGAGATTGCAGCAGCGGAAACAAGTGATCTGCTTGAACAGGTCCAGAAGCAGTGGGGGTCCAGGAACACAGATCTGTGTCTATACTGCTTGAGCTCCTGTCTGAAGCTAATAAAAAATACAATCACTACAGAAATACAAGCTGTAACAACCTTTCAGAGTCCAGATTGACCAAAGAGGGCTAATTAGATTACTTTATTTCTCAAATACTGGGGGAACATATGAGACAATCCATAGATCACTGTTAGCCCATGGGGTTAGAAATGGCCCTTCCCTCACTCCCACAGCCCTGCCAAAAATAGCATAGCTGAAACTTCATTTCCCCCCGCCCCCCCCAAGCCTCATCCTATTTTTATTCCCAGCTCACAGCTCAGACTCCACCTACATCACAAGCCAGTGAGAGGTGCCCACATGCAAGGTGGTGCTGCAGGCGTTAAGCCACATGCCAGGAATTCAGTGCCATAGGATGGGACAGAGCTGGTGGCACAGGCTGCATCTGGGACTTCCCGAACTCCTTATGGCAACACCCCAAACTGGTGTAAGGTCACTCTCTGCCAGCCATGGGTGGGTGGAGAGAAAAGATGCCATCAGAGCAGCAGGAAATAATTAGACACGAACTTTGCCATGCATCGAAGGTCTGATATCTTGCTGAGTCCGTGCTTCCAGTGTCAGCCTCTTGGCCCTGTAGGCAAGTACAAAGGGAAGGGCTGTGG
The DNA here is from genome assembly GCA_011801015.1 of Ardeotis arabs. Classification (NCBI taxonomy): domain Eukaryota; kingdom Metazoa; phylum Chordata; class Aves; order Otidiformes; family Otididae; genus Ardeotis; species Ardeotis arabs. Next base: position 13,793 of record JAAGAY010109304.1, read on the forward strand.
TTGTTGGCAAATAGTGTGGGACCAGGCAGGAGGAGGAAGGTGGCCGATCAAGGACTCTTTGTCTTAGTTCTATTAAGATTTATTTAAGCTATATTTACTGTGTCATTATATTCAGGTGCATATGGTATATCTCATTTAATGAATATGATATGAACGCAAGCTTTTTAAAAGGTTGGCAGTATCTCTGGTATTTTATCTGCACTAGAAACTGTTATACACAGAGTAACTTTGGTTTCTTCTCTGCCTCAAACATCTATTCCCCCCCCCCCCCCCCCC
>JAAGAY010109741.1:1407-31597 GCA_011801015.1 Ardeotis arabs
AAAAAAAAAAAAAAAAAAAAAAGAAAGGAACAGAAAATCACATTAAAACACCTTGATCAAATCACCACTCTCTCCTATCTAAATATTTCTCTTTAGTAAATGAAGGCTTGTCCATGCTTAAAAAAAAAAAAAAAAGTTGGCTTCATTTTTACATTTTAGCACTCTTGAAACGTACCAACTTTGCCTATTTGATTGTTCGCGCTGGCAGCCTGCATCAAGGAGCTCGTCCTCTGAGCTGAAGGAAGGGCTATTGAACCCAGGAGGTACCTGGGGGGTAGGGCAAGCACACACCTGTAGACTGAAGTCTGGCTTACTCATGAGGCTGGCAGGCCAAGGGCAATGACTCTGCAAGCACAACCTATGGAGGTGGAGACGGGTTTAAAAACCAGGTCCTAATGAATCCTTGCCGCTTCTGCCAAGAACAGCAGAAGGGTAGAGCCAGGAAAGATGGTGGCTTTTCGGCTGTAAACACTTGTTGGGTAACGACTGGTCTGAGCTCATGATTTGTGCCATGTGTTCTTACATTTATACAAGCAATCAACTTCACAACTTGCTCCTAGGAAAAACGTGTCGCATCTACAGGGAAACTCAGTGCTCAGCAGAGCAAGCATCAGCCTGTCTTCCCAAAGTTAGAGACAATTATGTCATTGAGGCAACAATACTCATCCCTGAATTGGTATTTTTTCCTCTTGTTAGGCAGCCCTGTTCAACGAGGTACCTCGCAGAAGCGTATGCAGTCCCTGTAGTTGTGTAACGGATTTGGATCACACAACACCACAACGAACTCTTCAGATAAATGACTTATGCCTTTACCTTAATCTGCAAGTTATTTAAGGCAGATTTGTCTCACACAATCTCTCGCATGGAGAGATTAGTTCTTGCTAACCATGCCGTCAAAGCACAACTGTTTTCTTGTGCAAAGTTTACCACCATGCCTGGAGCTGATGGAGTTAAACAGTGAACAGCAGAGCTAATTACTATGTACTGCTAACCTCAGTTGCTGGTTCATTTTGAGACCCTTTAAAATATGAACTGTGTATTTTACCCCTATGCACTCTCTTAATGATTTGTTTTTTTTTAGACTGAAATCACTTCCAGCCATCAGTTATACTCGCGGTCTCTACACATGCACTTCTCCAAGCACAAATATTTCTTTTTCCTATTGGTCTGCCAGCCCCTGTCAGAGCAAATTTCACTTTAAACTAAATGCTATGATACTTAAAACCTCTTGGATTACTCAGGCTGCTAGTGTGATCTATGACCTTCCCCAAATGACAGCTGAACTTTCCAATTTGCTTGTACTGCTGGGGAACTGAAGAACACATGCCGAAGAGGAAAATGTTCCTGATGTGCAGGAGTGAGGAGAGATTTCTTTACAGCTCTGCTTATTGATACTCACTCTGATTCATGACATCCAAATTAATATGCCCATCTAGGATCCTAGGTGCCCTGACATAATTTAAAATGTAAAGACCAACTGTGTCCCCCCTCACAGCAGGAAATGCCAGCCAGCATCCCGCTGTGTCCACAAAATACTTACTTTCCTTAACTCCCTCCTGCGCCCAGAGCCTCAGAGGCTTTGTGGTACGTCTGGAAGACGTGGCAGGCTCAGACAGGGAGCTCTCCGCCAGCAAGCCTCTGCTGGGGTTCCCGTTCAGGTATCTTTGCTGCTCGTGAGTGCGCGGCACAGGAAGAGAGGCTCTTGAGCTTAGCCTGAACTAGGGTAATTAGCACCTGGGTGCAGACTGACCACAGAGCAAGGCTTCTTTCTGGAGGTTTTCCTGATACGATAGACACCTGAGCCTGTCCACACTAGTGTTCACACTATTACTGGTGCTGGTGCTGACAAGTTGCTCTAAAACGGGTACTAATTCCTCCGCAATAAGCAGGGCCTCCGACAGGCAAGTCCCGGGTCATTGGGGAAATGCTTGGTCAAAACTAACCCCTTGAAGTAGAACTGGAAATCCTCCAGTAGGATGCATAGATCTTGGAGCGATCCCAGCAAGAAACACTGCTTGGGAAACAGGTCTGCGCACTCACAAAAAGGCATGAAGCAGCATGGCAAGAATCGTACCAGACCGTGCTGTAAGAGACTGTGACTGCCTGTGCAGGCGAAGGCGGCCCAGGAAGAAAGTCCTCACCTTAGAGGGTGAAATATCAGTTGAAGAGCTTATACTTTAGGGCCCAAATTTAATCCTTTTCAACCTATAAGTTTCAAATTTAATCCTTTTCAACCTATAAGTTTCATGGTTGGAAGCCTCAAATTAAAGCACCCTGAAATCACTGCCCACTGAAAATTAAATACATTAAACACATACGGTACTTCCACCAAAACAACTATTTCAGCTACACTTATCTTCATCCAAAACCTGATCTAAAACTGTCAGTCCTCCCTCCTTATTCTGCATCAACAAGCCTTATACCAGCCTCATGTGTGAAAGGCTCTCAGCTACTCACTAGGGATTTTTAATTTTTATAATTTTTTTTAATTTTTTTTTAATTTTTATAATTTTTAATTTTTATAATTTTCTTAAAAATAAAATCTATTTTATTTTAAAAAGTCTATACATTTATAATTCACTAGGTCCTCTAAACTTGGTAAGGCAAAGCAAACACTACTTACAGCTCTCAACTCATCAGCAATCCCACCAAATCCTAATGAAAGAATCACACCCAAAGTTCTTCATGCGCTCAAGTGAGCTGCTGAGAGGGTTTATTTGCAGGCATAAATATGCAGCCTCTGTTCACACACCTGAGACCTCTTCTTGCTGCCGTTGGTCACACCAGCAGCTTTGCAGAACTGCTCCTGACTGTCAGAGAATGGGGTTTGAATCAGAAGGTTTTTGAGCATCCTTCAGAAGCCTGGCATCAGTACAGTTCACAGCAACCTACTTCCTCTGTACCTTCTTTCTCCCTTTACACACCTTCTATTACTGTTTCTAAAAAACACCGTTTCACTCCCAAATCATCCCCCACCTCAGCCCAGGCAGGCATTCAGAATTTCGTGCAGTGCAGCCCTGAAGTCCTAATGTTTCCCTTCTGTGAACTTACTCACATATGACAGCACTGTTGATAACATACAGTAACCATCCCATGTTGCCTTATAAACTCCCATGCCATAAACCCCTGTAATCTATAATGCCATATCAAGTTCTTGTGTATAACAGACAAAATAAGTTATGTTCACACAAATTCTGAAGGCTGTGTTTTTCCCTCAGGAGGTACCTAAGCCAGAGAAATGGTGCACCAGTCTCTGATCTCAAGACAAGCACAGCATTAGAACTGGTACAACTGAGATGCACTTTATTGTTTATAACCCTTGCCAACAAGAGACACAGGAGTTTGCCAGCAGCAAAGTCTGCATTTTTTTCTCTCCTCTCAGTGTTGTTTTTGGTTTTTTTGGTGGTGGTTCTGTTTGTTTGCTTGGTTTTTTTAAGGGTTGATGAAAGGTGCTAGACTGTAGGTCTGAGATGATGACTGCAGTGCAGGGCAGTATAATCACATATGGGATGCAGCAGAGGTTACACTCCTGCTAGCCCAGTTCAGAGACTGGTTAGCAAATGCTGCAGCTCCCTTCTTCCCTCCACAGGTTTCCTCTGTGCAGAGACCAGGGAACAGAAAGGCAGGGGGAGCTGGAGGCACCCAGGCTTTGACCCAGTGACAATTCAGGCATGGTGTGCATCCAAGCACAGGAGGTGGGAAATGTTTTTTTAATTCCATAGAACAAACACAGACCTCCAGCTTCTTAAATTATCTTCAGGTAAGAAACAGTTAGCTAATCCTTTGCACATACCAGCTCACCACCTCACTTTAACCAAGGCTCGATGCCTGTGAAACCCATGGACTCTCTGGCCTTTCTGCTGAAACCCTCTGTCAACTAAACACTGGATGAGATAGCATTTCCATAACACCAGTCAGGAAAGAGTGAGGGGCATCAGAAAGTGGCATAAAGCTGGTTGCTTTTTCCCTTGCTTAGAGTCTAGTCTGAGAAGATGATCCTATTTACTTCTACGTGCCAGCTACCTCTGGTTTTGCTTCAGTGACCATAAATCTTCTGTCCTTCAGAGTAAGAGCACAAGCCATGGGTTATGGAGAAACAGCATATAACTGAGAAGCCTTAGAAAACACAATGTTTCTTTATATAAGGTCCTGTAACTGTAGATTCTCCTAGTACTGGTAATGACGTTAAACTACAAACCACAAGTCTCTTAAATTCTGCCTCTCACGGCCCCAACTTTTTCTCCCCTATCCGTGAAGCTTTTTTCCCCCCATGCTTTCTATCCCTCAAGCTCAAGTGGGAGGGGAGTCTTGTAGCAGGGACTGTAATTGTGCACACTGCATCAAATACCAACTCCATCTTTACATTAGCATTGAATATTCGTGTTCCTTAAATAGTAATACTGTATCTGCTCAAAAAGATAGAAAATGTCAGGATGAACCTGTGCAATAATAGTTTAGGTCCCTTGTGCATCATGATACAGCTTTTATGGATATGATCATGTCTCTCCTTCCACGTGATCCAGCTCTCCTCAGTGCACTTAATGACTTAAAGTTTCCAGTTGCTTCTGGACTTGGTGCCCCGTTGTATCTCGGCACAATACTGCTGTTTCTGCTATTTAATTACAAACAAATGCAAATCTGACAATTGTGGAGACATGAGCACTGTGTTTTCTGTGTCAGGCTCCAGCTATGCACCAAGCAATAAGCATGCCAAATTTCACTGGTGGGGAGGCAGCATTTAAAAAAAAAAAAAAAAAGATATTTCCCAACTGAATAGTAAGAAAGCACTGAACTAAAAACAAATGACCTTGCTTAGCCAAATTCAGTAAAAGCTTTGCTTGAAAGCCATGGAGCTTGCCATCCCAGCTCTGAGAGAGCAGCCTGGGACTTGGGCTCAGTTTCTTGCTCTGTCAGTTACCTGCTGTGTGATCCCAGGCAAGCTGCTCCTTTTCTCCATGACCTCAGTTTCCCATTGGAGTATTGAAAGAAAAAACACCCCAGACACTAAAGACAGCAAGTGACAAGCTACAGTAATGAGAAGACTCAAAGTAGACTGACGTAGATAGAAAAGACTTTTGCTTATTCTGTAACACCCCTCAAAGAGGAAAAAAAAAAAAAAAGAATATTTCTGATCTGCTAGAAAGGCAACAAATCCATAATACAGCCGGGGCAAAACAGCAACTCAGGAACTCAAGTTGTTTCACAGAGCCATCTTGTTTCTTTGAAGGACGTGGGGAAAACTTCACTAGCATTCCCTCACCCAGGCTCACAGCTGTGCCACGCGGATGGGGAGTTTCTCAGTTGTTCTGTACAGGATTTGTTAAAAGGTGAAGTGCACAGTCAGAGCTGGAACGGAAACCAAGAGTATTGACTTTCCACTATAAGCCTGACAGAAACATCTCCTGTGCTGTTGGTTCAACAACTGGCAAAACCCACTGATCAGATATATCCAATGCTTAAAAATTAATTAAGAACTAAAACAAACAAAGAAGCCCTGAGGAGCAGGCAATAAAAAGCAAAGATGATGTCCTTCCCTCCCCCTCTCTCTCCTTGCACAGTCCAAAGTATGTGTGTCAGCTCCATAAACTGAAGAGTACATTGCCTTAATCTTAAACTAGTAATACGTCTGGCTTGGGAAGGTTTCAAGCATCTCTTTTACTGAGCTCCAGCAGTGTCAGTGTTACGTTGGGCACAGAAGCTTCAGGCGACAGCCTGAGCCAAGTAAGATCCTTAAGTGGCAACTTCCTAGAGGTGACTGGTGTCACTGACTAGATCAGCTGAGGATCTGGCCCACGTCTTCCACAGGCTTCTGACTAGCCTTCCCGTTTCCAGACAGGGAGTGTTTCTTGCTTCCTGTGCTAGGTTACAGAGCAGAGTCACTAGGAAAATGTACTCCGAGATAAGCAGTTGAAGCAGAAATGCAAGTTTTCAGTGCCCTGCATTGAAGGGCTCTTAGCTGGAGAATTATTCCTTTAAATATTTATACAATCTCCTCAAGTCCAGGCACTGCCACTCAGCTCCGTAGTTCAATACAAATGGGGAAAAAGTTCCCTCTTGTGCACAAATACCCAGAGAAGCCATGCCAACAGGTTACTGGCTGATAATCATGCTGTCTCCAGGGCTCAGCACCAAGAACTGGGCAACTCACTGTGGATTATAATCCAGACACTGGAGGGAAGAAGGCAGGGAGAGTCAAGAAATCTGTTCTGCTTTGACTTACAGCTGCAGCCAATAAAAGCTTTCAAAGTCCTTTCTGAAAGTTAACATTACTAGGGGATTTGCAGTGTTCACTAGAGCGCACAGCAGATGCATTTGGAGCATTATTACTGATGAACAAACTTCAAATATTTTTTACCACCAGATGATTGTCCAGATTTCAACCACTTTGATATATCAACACAGAGCCCTAGTGAAGTCTTGTCAAAATCTATCCCAAATCAGTGATGATTTTAGTGTGAACCAAGATGGAACTAAATCTCAATGTCTCTTACTGCCTTCCTTCTTAGGGCCAACATTGGTTATACTAGGGAGCAAGCCAGATACAAATACAGACATGGAACATTTTCTTGGAAATCTATACCTTGGAGTAGCATTATTATGCAAAAAATTCAACTTTAATTAACTGAATGAAAAAGAAAATGTTTCCAGACCAAAGGTTGGGCAGAGAGTCTTGGAAAAAATAAAAATTACAAAGCTCAAAACCCAAAAGGCAAATAAACTTTCTAAACTTACTGATTATTTTAAAAAATCTCATGGTTAAAAAAAAAATTAAAAAAAAAAAATCTTCTCATTTTCCAGAGGGAAGAGAAAAGAGTGGCTCAGTCATCATACATGAATGGCCAAAGCTGATAAGCACAGATTCAGAGAGCTGAATTTTAGAATCAAAATAATTTTAACTATTTGGCAAAGAAATTGATTTGGTATGTTACACTAATTTTTATACTAGAGACTTGTTCGCAGCACATGTTCAGTTCAGATAATAATCATAAGCAATATCCCACTGATACACGGGACTCTTAAAAACTGTTCACTGTAGGTTTAATTTTTAATCCTGTGAGCATGCTTATACCTAGCGTACAAAACACCCTTCACTTTATTACAGTGTTAAATCTTTCTTCCAGGTCTGGCCTTGCAACCACTTGTCTTGATAAAATAGGTCACTTGAAAAAGGAAAGCTCAATAAAGTGAATTACAAAAACAACAAGATTAAACTGATTGTGCTGGTTTTGTACAGTGCAGCTGAATTCTGCAAATATGCTGCTGGCTGTGGTTTGGCATTTAACAGCATGCGATCAGTGAGAAGGAGGAAATTTTATTCTCATTAACTGTTGCAGATTTACTGCAGTGAAAAAGGGCTATGTAACCTGAGAAGTGACAGAATGGAAAGATCAAAGCAGCAGTCTGGAAACTAAATAAACCTTCTGGCTACTTCCTGCAAGGAAAATTCACTCTGGCAATGTAAAACAGAGTCCAGTTAAAAACTACTCTCAGTTTTATGAGCTGTCACAGCAGCTTGAGTGGTTTGGACCAGTCAAGTTTAGAACATTATATTTCCTTGTTTTTGTCTCAGATACTTCTGTAAGCAGTTTTATAGTTTTGGTTTTTTTTTTTTTTTTTTTTAAGAGAAAAATAAAATTCTTTTCTTTTGGTTGAAATCGAGAAGGTCACAGCTAAACTCATTAAAAACAAGCAGGTCTTCATTTGCACATTCCATTCCCGTTTACTGCGTTTTAATATTTTACTTTGAGATTTATAAGCAATGTACATTTGCTTTAATAACTCTTCCGCATTCTGTTCACTTATTGTTTAATATAAGTGCAAATCAGTTTACAGAGCCCAGATGGCTTGTAACCGGGGAGCCAGTCTATTCCTAGTAGCACATCTGGAGGGACTAAGAGCAGCAGACAGAACGTGGGAATTAATTAATGTTACATTTCAGAAGCGACAGACCCAGGTTTGGGGGATTTTTTGGTAAGACATTCCAAAGGACTTGAGCTAACTGCTACACCATTTTGGTATTCTTTTAAAATTCTTAATAGCCACCTAACCCACGTCAGTTAAATGAGGCCAACTGCAGGTGGAATATAGTAAAATAAAACACAACTAAAAAAAAAAAAGTAGAAGTGACTGCAAGTGAAAGAGGCCCAAGTATCCTATATTCCAAAGAGCTGAAGTGCATTAAAACCTCAATGCTAACTCTTTTCCCAAACTGCATCTGCAACTTGCTGAAAGAATTGCACCTTTAAAATATTCCCAAGCAAGCTATTTCGTCTCTTAGCATACTAGTGTAATTGCTCAGAGCAATTAAACAGCTCTTACAGTAAATGAAACAAATGCAACATGATGCTTCCTGATTGTGGACCACACACCTTGGAGAGGTGGTGTGGTCCGGTCAGTGGGGCACTGTGAGAGCAGTCAGGAGAGCACGGCTCTACTCAAGGCTCCGGCACCTGACTTTGGGTGAGCAACTTCACCTCTCCTTGCCTTTGCTTCCGTGCCCATCTTGGCTACCGGCTCTCCAGGGCAAGGACTGTGTGCTGCACTGTGGACATCTGCTGCGTGTTGGGGTGTACATGAAGAGCTGCTTGGAAGCTTCTCCTGATGCAGGCTAAGAACAGAATAACAATAAATAAGCATCCAAGCACATTAAAAAGTTGCTGTATAAAGAACACTGTTTATGAAGAATATTGTCCCCATCTGGATATTCCCAAATTACAGGCAGCACTGGGCCCCAATCCTTTAGTGGTGCAGTATGGACAGATCTCCAAACCCTGGGAAAATCTCATTGATTAATATGGGTCATAGAGAAAAATCTTCTTCCCCTTGAATAACCAGACTCTTGGTCTTCAAAAATGCTACGATAACTGTCCACATAACAGCCGCATAATTTGGTCAAATACATACTAGTGACATCTAAACTGGATTACAATATGATCAGGTTGCAGTATTTAATTTCTATGAACATGGCTTTGAGAAGACAGTATGAAAAGAACTAATAAAGTGATAGCTAGCAGGGAATATGACCACTACCTAAAAAAAACAGGGAAAGGAAAGGGATAATTCTAGTTCAGTACCAGTGCAGAAATAAATTATTATAAACTAGACATGAAGAAATTCAAGCTCATTTTCAAAAGCTCTTTGCGATGAAGCACTCATGTTCAAGGACCACTCCCACATCTAAGTACTGAAGGGAGACAACTATACAGTGAATTTTGATTTAGGCCAGGATCTGAAGAGGGAAGTCTTTCAATAAGCTTGTCCTAGCCTGTGACCAAAACCCTCCAAAAGGCAGCAGTTCCTGCTTCCTTATTACTATCTTTTAGATGCGAGATCTTAATTCCAAGCATATGTACCACCTGAACAGGCACTGATGAACAAAAAGAAACTCACCTGTTTCACATGAACAGTCAGTAAATGCTGTGTTGTCCAAACAAGAAGTGTGCTTTATCTCTGTTATGCCAAGCCATATAGAGCCACATCAGAAATTTAGCAAAATCCTCTTGATCTTATTTAGTTTAACTTCTTTAAAACTAAACATGTAGGCAGTTAGGACAACAGAATATGATTTAAAAAAAAAAAAAAAAGACTCTGCTACCACTAACAATATTTTGTGGGATTAAAAAAGACCCCACCTCTTCACCCCCCCTTATTTGTCTCCAGAAGCTTCATTGGTTCTGTGCTTCTCTTTAAGGCCTTTTCAAATTTGTTTCAGTGGGATTTACAATTTGCTAATACTGATGTGTGATAAACTAATAAAACCTGCCTACAAGGTTATAGGCCCAATTTACTAATAAAACCTAATTCAGTTCTCTTGGGAAATGCAAATTAAATAGTGTCCAAATGGCAGACGCTGACTACAACTCTGCTGGGCATACTGCAGAGGCAAAAAAAAGGTTTGTTTTTAAAATAAAAGTTTAAGCATAGAAAAGAAAATTTAATGAACAGAACTGTGAGAAAAATCACTACAGTAAAATGTTTGAAAGTAGAATCACACTGTAATAATAATTTACAGTCTATTAGATTTTCTTTCCATTAATTAAAAGATTCTATATGTCCACCTGTAGGACAGGAAAGCATTACTGCCTCTATTCAAATTATGAGGAAAGAGAAATGAGGATACTTTCAATGCTACCGTAGCACAGACTCTACATCAGAACACTTTTTTTTTTTTTTTAATCTAAGCTAATCTTTTCAAGAACCACGAAACAAAGTTTCTTCTGCCACTGATGGCTGTAAAGGCAGCTGTAAAGGGTTGCCTGAGGCAGCTCACTTTTACTGTTACCAATATATTCATTTTTCACCTTCAGAGATAGCCTGCAAGGTGGCACTAAGCTGCTGAAAGGCTGGAAAGAGAAACTTCTAAATAAATCATCTACATTACCGAAAATACAACATGGATGAGAAATACTCCACTGCAGGGTCCCCAACTCCTCCAGTCTTTTCTTTAGGGAGAAGGTTCTCTATATCAGCAATTGATCCTGTAGGGTTTAGAGACTAAAGCAAGGAAGAGATTAAATCGTAACTTCAGTGCTTGAGAAGTACAACATATGACTGCTCTGAGCAAATATAATTGCAGATGAGGATCTATATGGAAGACAGTTACAAATCTCAATGTAGGATATAAATTACAACTGCAACCATTTAAAAACATTTGGATAAACAATCACAAAGTGTGTATTTGCCAGCACCTGATGCAGTTCCTGTACCTGACCTGAACAGGATCTATTCAGCTGTGACACACGGCTGGGAATTCGAACCACACTGCAGGAGTCAACAGGAATGGAAGGCTACAGACCTAGGTCTTTCCCCAATGAAAATTCACATCTGATTTTCATCAGGGTACCCAAGCAAAAAAGCCTGTGGATATAACTATTCTTGCCATTCAGTGTGGACTTTCAGCACATGCAGACATCACACGTGGGTAGCTGAGCTAGAGATATGCTAAGTTTCAGTAACAGTCTTCCCTGTGCTCCCACCAGTACCTACGGCCATGTATTAAGTTACAGAAGCCCACATCACCACAGTTTCCGTCAACTCAAGACACAACAGCTTGGTTATGCATGCCTGTACTTGCCAATAACAGACACAGCTTAACTGAAGTCAGTGCCAAGCAGCCTGCAAGGCCCTGGCTCCAAATACTTAGCTCACAAAATATCACAATGACCTGCCACGGCAAAAAGAAGAAACACAGCTACAGTTTTAGGCTGTAAATCCAGGCAAGAGGAAAGATGTTCCACCAAGGACAGAAGCAAACAGTCACCCCATAAAACTGGTTTTGTCTGACATGCCGAACCTCACTGCTTCCTGGGAAGAAGCTTCAATCGGATCTCGGAGCGGAGACGTGAGCGCACACGCTGGGAACACCACACACGCAGAAATGTCATGCCTAAATGAAAAGGAAGATTGCGCAATGGCAGCTCTGCTACATTTTATGATGAGGTTAAAGGATTCTGTGCTGGAAAAAACATCCTTGGGAAGAAAAAAAAAAGAATAGTTTTGGCTAGCTCCAGCATTCCTAACTGTTAATCTTTCTAAAGCTACAGACAGAGAGGATTAGGGAACTCTGATGAAGATATTAACAAAAACCTGGCTTTCGCACTTAAAGTTTGTACCATTATCTAGTTATAGCTGGGAAAGGTTAAAAAGCAGTCTCTTCCCAAAAGGGTAAGAAAAATACTGTGGATGTCTCTGTTTTAAGATATTTAGCCATCATTATTATGTTAGTGTCTTAAGAAAGTAATTAGCCTCTAGAAGGTGATTAAAATTTGATAAATGACCATTGATTCTTGAAGATGTCTTTCAGCTGGTCTTTCTCCCTTGCAGCTCAGACACTAAGCTGTCATCACATTAGCCAAATGTGAGGGATTTTTGTTTGCTACAGTCATAAAACTTTCACTCTGTAAGTTATCAGAACCAGGAGCCTTGAATACAGATTTTAATAACAGATGAAAATTTCAAATCTATGCCTAATGCCCATCTGCTTCTGAAAGACACTAAGATGATTCAAAGCTGGTAATCTAATCACAAAAGTCTTTTCCTAGTCAATGAAAAAATCTGGATACAAGCTGTCAAAACAACATCCTCAGCCATGTATTTTCTGCTGAATGGAAAACATACCTTATGATCTGTTTGCATTCTGCTCCAAACCTTTGAGGAAAACAAGAGATGCTGTTTATGTGTTTTATCACCGCTTCTGTGTACATTATGTTCTTAAATAATTCTGTTTATAGACATCATACACAACACTACAACTCCACTAAGAATATAGTTCAGAAACAAAAGCTGTAATCTGAAGCTGGAAAATACACAAGCTAGATTACCAGAAACACAGCATTTCTATTTCTAACAATGCCGTGGGTCCCTAAAGTGAGGGTGGCAGTATTAGAAAAATGCCAGCTTTTCGGGTCTTCAGTTATGCGCTGTTTCTCCTTTATGCTGACAAGTACCGAAACAACACTTATCCTTGCTTGCTTCAGGATATGGCCAGAATAACAAGCATGCAAGAAAATCTACAAACTGAATTTAAGGTTAGATACTTTTACAATTCCCCTCAAAGTTGTTCTGTACTTCACGATGCAGGAATTGATCATGCAAGGTAACATTCTCAAGTCTGACAGTAGTCAGTACTCTAGGTTTCAAAGGAAAGTCCAAGAAACCCTGCGAAGGGAAGGCAATGTCTTTGTAAAAAGCAGCCCCTAAGATACTCCACCTAATTTGCCAGATCTATAGATGTTCCTTACTGCTAGTACTATAACTTCATGTTTCCCTCTTAAAAATTATGGGGAAAAAAACCCCATGTGCTAACCCAGTGAGCGCAGGTGCCTAGGAATACCTTAACTTTTTAAAACTCCCATTTTACTCTTAATTTCAAAAAAAGGACTTCCCTACCTGCCTAAGACTATGCAGCAGGTCTAGGTATGTAGGTCCAGTGTCTCCTGCGACAGAGACCCCATGACTGCACATCTGGATGCACTTGCTGCTCTAATTCGCCTGAATTTCCCTAAATGTAACATGGTGGAACTGCAATGGCAGAGGCTGCCCCGGACCTCTGCTAGAACTATCATCCTACAACCAAGGAAGCACATGGTTTTCACTATCTGTTCAATGCAGTATAACTAGAATAACAATCTGATACAGGGCAGCTGGTGTGGGCTGAGGTCCCTTGCACAGGGATTATTAAATACTGCTTACAGTGAAAAATCTTCAAGGTGACTTGAGTTTGGTTGCAGTCCTTGAAAACCTCTCCTTATAGACCCATAGAGACCAAAAAATAAGGTTGCTGATCAGAACACACTTAAGCCCTATAATGCACTGGGAGCACCAACACTAGTTCAACACTAGCTCAGCTTCTCAGTGACATGCAGGCACTGAAAAGGTGAGTCTTTCTGGCTGACTTGTTAGGCTCTCCTGGAGGCAAGAGGAAGTCCTGATCCAGTCTGAGCGTGCTGTGAGGATATGACACAACCTCAAAGAAATTGAAGAGCTAACATATTCTAAGTCTTCCTCATAGGAGTGCAGAAAGGAGAAGAAAGGATTAGATTATTCAAAGTTGAGTAGCAAAGAGTCAGCTCATGGCTGTCACCTACCTCAAATTTCACAAGTTGGTCTTAAATGACAGAAAAGACTCCTTCACAACTCATCCCATTGCTTAGAAAACAACTGTTTCTATTACAGAATTCAAAAGCCTAACGTAGAAGGCCAAGACCAGAAGATAAAGGCAAAATAAATAAATGTATATAGAAAAAAAGTATAACATGAAAAGACCAAAATTATGCATCTACTCATTGTTACGCCATCCCTCTTTGAACTCACAAAAAACATTACCATTAACTGACTTGCTAGTTGCCTATGCAAATCATAACTCAGCTTTTAAAAAAAAAGTTTCTGAAAACATATTCAAATATTAATAATAGAAACATGAACCATTTTTATTACAAAAATCTTGATTTATTAAAAGCTGGAACTGGTTAAAAATAAATCCTTGACATAAGGTTCTTGTTAGCTTTAAACTGTAAGCATAAAAATACCCTAGAATTATGTTTTGGTATGGATGAAATGTACACTATATAACACATAAAAAGAGCCTTGACTTGCTGCTATTATTTTTAATTAGGCTCTCTAGCACGTATGGTTTTACCTTCCAACACCAATTCAAATTTGGGAAAAAGGGAGGGTCTGACTCTCCAAACTCATGGGACTGGCAATTCCATGGCTCATGCCTTGGAGCACTAATGCATTTTACATGAGCTCTAAGCATCAGGAAATCCTGGCTTCTGGCGCCAAGAAGTTCAAAACTATAATGACACACATCTGAAAACTAGGATTCGTCGTTCGACTGCCAGTATCTATTCTATCAAACAATTCAATCCTGCTCTGTTACAAATAGGAGAGAACATTTGCAGCAGTCCACGCTGTTTCCAATTAGACTGTGTGTCTGGACTGCAGATAAATCCATTGAGCAATCATACCAAAAAGTCTTCCTAGAAAACAGAATTCTAATAAGAAATCTGAGGCTATCATCAATAGGCAATTAGCAAGTTTGTAATTCGCCGGTTTTTCTGCAGTTTTTCTGTTTTCTTTCTTGAGGTGAGCCTCCAAAATGCCTTGAGACATTACAAGAAAATTCTACAAATACTTAATTTAACTAGGTATACACCAGATATAGTTTGCTACTCATTTCAGTTGGAATACTGTCAGATTAAAAAGCAGCTTACTAATGTACCTCCCTGATAAGGGATTGAAATTTGATGTTGAGTGATCTACTTTAACTTTTACCCAAGGACAGTCAAGATATCTTTTTTTTCCCCTACTTGAAAGCTTTCTGTCAAAAAATAGCATCTTGACTGAGGCTATATCTGAGTTTACTGGAATCAAAGGAGTCTGCAAGCTTCACCCTACACACCTTTCCCCCCCACCTCCAGCGGGGCATGGAAACTGTTGGGACCACATACCCACACAATGTTCTGGTTAATACAGAAATCTGTCACCTCCTGGGTTGTATGCCTGTTTTAAAGTTGCAAATGCTAAGTCCCAGGGTAAGACTCCAAGAGTAGCATATAGCTCATAGTTCCCTCAGTTTCTCTATCACCTGTGTGATCTGAAATGAAGGTTGCGCATTTGGAAATGATCAGTGCTAGTATCTCCTTCCCAAACATAGGCTCCATGCAAGGGGTTACACACTAGTCTGAACATGATCCTTACTGAGTATAAAACACTGCCTTTTTTCAAGAGGATCCATCTCTTAAGTCCTACTTTTTTTCCTGATCTGAGCATTTTAGTTTTTTAAATTTGATCTTTAAAATGTTACCACCATTCCACCCTTGCTGAATGTTCAGCTTTCTGGTGCATCACAGGTAGAATAAACAAACAAATGTAGCCATCCACTGGCTAATAATTACAAGAAGCCAAAATAAGGGAGAAAACTTTTTTGCTTCAGCTGCACTTACTGTGAATGACTGGTATTTTACAAATGGTGACTGAAGTTGTTGTAAGTGGTGAAAATAACATTCTTCCTTTGGAAAGAAACAACTTCAACCACAGGGTTGGGTATGTCCAGATAGTATCCCGATAAAGTTAATTCTGTACCTTGACTGTAAAGTTTTTGAAATATTTCCTGCTAATGAGTGCACATAATTCATGCTCTATAAAAGGCATTTCTTGAAGACCACAGGATCTACGAAGATTTCATTCTTTGAACTCATGGGAGAAGTCTACTCAGAAATTCAAACTGGAACAGCTTGCTAACATTCAGAGAAGGAGAGGTCATTGACCAGAGGGGGAATTCAGAGAAACATCTCCCAAAAGTCAAGTCGACATCTTTTGCTCATCTAGCAAATTTTCAGAGTAAGTGCTATCAGTAATCTAATTGAGAATACCGTGGGACAACTTATGTTAAGGGAAAAAAAAAATTAAAAAACAAACAGAAATAGTTTTGGCTTATTTTTAATAATTTAAGAATACTGGAAATAAAAGTCTTCTAGGTAATCGGCATCTCAAGCCTCTCTTTAGATATTTCCCAACAACAGTGTCTGAACAGTATTTGAGTAATTGTCATAACATTTATCCCTGGAAATGTTCAAGGCCAGGCTGGATGAGGCTCTGAGCAACCTGATGTAGTTGGGGATGTCCCTGCTCCTTGCAGGGGAGTTGGACAAGATGACCTTTGAAGGTCCCTTCCAACCCTAACCATTCTATGATTCCATGATCTACTTAGTTGTGTGTTCTAGTTGTACTTTTCTATTCTACAGCTTTTGGAAAGCTATGATGTATTACCATGAGATATATAATTCAGAAGACAGACTGGAACTGCTTTTTCAGTGTAAACCGTTCCCACTGCTATGAGGGCAAAAATTGTTGAACACCACAAATGAAGCCCTAGAAAGAAACTTGAACAGCCATTGTTGGATTATATGCTTTCTTTACAAACAGCAATTTACCTGCTAGAGAAGGGATGCTGCCCAACGAGGTCTCCATTCTGAAGATGGTAACCACTGAAGAAATCCGGACTCACCGCTCCATCGGGGGCTATTAGGCCATCTATAAAAGCAAGGAAGATATAGTGACTGTATGAAGGAACATGACTTCAGGGCAAGCGGGCAACACAACCTGTGCTGATTTGTCTTAGGAAGTCATTAGCAACTTGCAATATTACTGGGAGGAATGTCAAGCAACAATAATACTGAAAACCATCAGCTTCAAGTACAAAAGCACCTTACAGGGACCCCCAGTAGCTCAGCCTACTGCCCTGAAAAAAGCTGTACCTAAGAAATATTCTCTTATCCCTTCTTCCTCAGACCTGTAAAGGTTATAGCAAGAACCATCTTCTCTGCCCCATCATGAAAGTGAGCCCAGAGAAAAAGTAATGAGAAGGGTCAAACATTAATCTAGGCCAGAAGCATAAAGGAGAAAAGCAGCAAAGGGCTTAATTGTTCAGACTCTACCCTTCACCACTGTATCTCTTAAAACTGATTAAGACAAACAAGAAAGCAACTTCAAAACTTATTTCTTTCATCTCTCCCATATTTTAGTGTCTTCTAGCTATTTCCTAAAAGGGTGGTCTTTTCATATGATACTCCCTAAAGAACATAGCTTACAGTTTTCTTTTATTTCCTTTACATTAAAACACCGGCATATGTAGATGCAAACATTTGTAAAGCGAGTAGTATTCCTTAAAAGGCTTTACAGTCTTTGCTTGCTTTACAAGGAAAAGGAGAAGAAAATCGGGGGCTAACATTTTCCCCTCTGTTACATCAGTGTAAATCCAGGGTGTCTTTGAAGTAAAGTCAGTGAACTGACCCCAGCTGAACAAGTCCAGCTTAACTCTTTCCTGTTACCATTCACAAAACACATTTCTTATTAATACTAAGGGCACAGTTCCTACCTGGTAATGAGTATTAGGCTCTAATCAGATAAACTCAGCTATTTCATTAAAACAGACCCTCCATCAGTTTGTCTCTGTTACTGTACGAAAAGAATCCCAGACTTGCAGTGCAGAAAGTATCCCAATAAAAACAGGACAGAAACAGGTACATTCAGATGGATACTTTAATAGTTTAGCAAAGGAAAGAGAGATTCCTAATGACTAGGAAGTTACTAATGCCATTCCACTTTAAAGAAAGAGAGATAAGATCCAGGGAGTCACAGGCCACTTAGCTTAACCTCTGTGGTTTCAAAACTACTAAAACTGCCTGTGCAGGAAGCAGTGGAAAGTTACTTACAGACACAAGGGCTTAGAGATGACGACTCAGGCATTCAAACAAATCTCCCTGTGCTTTATGAATTCACCTGATGTTTTTTGAAGATAATATAGTGACAAATGATAAAAGGAACAGAATTGACACATCTAGATTTCTAACAGACTTTTGATGAGGTGCTACAGAGATTCATTTAGAAGATAATACCTCATGGGAAAGTGACTGAATACAGCGCAACAGATTGTAAATGAAAAATGCTAGCCATGATCAGACTACATTTTAGCAGCATAAGATAGCTGTACGCGGCTATATTCTAATTGTATACATGTGTATACAGTATGTGAAAGAGTATTACCTGACAAGCAAATAATCTGACACAGATCAATATTACTGTCTTTCAGCATGTTCAGCTAGACATGAGTGCTTGGTGATATCATATGGATGCAAAGTGACCAAAGAACAGGAAGGAAAGTTGAAAAGGTTATTATTAATACTTGTGCCAAGTTTTCCTATCTCACCACCTATTCTGTATTTTTCACAGAAAAGAAATGAAGGGGAACATTAGCACTTTTATATCTGCAGCACTTCAGATCAAAACCAACCAATTTAAATGACTGTATTTTAGTAAGTCAGGTTTGGTTAAAACGTACTTGAAAGCAGACAGACTTAAAAATAACATCTGTCTTTATATTAATAAAGCAAGCACTAAATTTTAACCTTCAGGCTACAGCTACCACTACTTAAAGTGTCTTCAATCAAGAGTGCTAACATTCAAACCTTAACACTCAAGAGTTCTGGCTCACATGAATTTATAAGAAAATGAAAAGACATGGATAGCATCAGCTCCATATAATATGATTACATAGTAAAAGGCCATCTGTTGTTATGTACATTTTAACATGAATTAGGGTTATGTACTTTCAGAGCAAGAGAGACGTTGAGCTCATGAAGGTAACTTCAGAGATTCTACCAAGTTTTTCATGTAGGTTTAAATTACTGTGCAAGAGAGATGTTGGTGTATCATTGCAGGAAGGAACTCATCTTGACATCAGTGAACTGCAGAGCCATTACAGCTGAGGGGGCACTTGTACTGAGCGTCAGCCATCAGTGCAGGTCATTTCTAAAATTATCAAACTGAAATACAAACATTTAATTTCTGACTGCACAGAGATTTGTATTTTTGTTATTTTTTTGACTAAGTCATGCTCTTTCCTTTGGAAACCCAAATGCCTATGCCAGTTAGTACAATAATCCCTAAACTTTTCAAAGGAGTATTATGTCCCCTCTGGCCACTTCTCAAAAGTATAAATCTAGCAGGCTTCAGAAACACACCATTACTGGCACTTGTCAGAAGGAACCTGAGAAGTGAATCTGTATTTTGAATATAATCACCTACTCTTATACCTTTAAAAACAAAAGCACTTTTAAAACATCTGCAGAACATATCATTGGAAATCTGCCTCTCCTTCCTGGTTAAATATCAATTCCAACACAAAAATCTTTGTTCAAATAACATCAGGCCTGTAACTTAAATTATTAAAAGCCAGGAAATTTAGTGTTACTGATGCCACTCCATCTCTAGCTCACACTATTGGGAAAAGAAACAGCCCTGTGAAATAAGCAAAGGTTTATTATTAAGACCTGTAAAGGGGAGACTACAACAGGCATGCTGGCTCATCTGTAACTTAGGAAGCCCGGAAAAGATCCTGGTACCGGTACAGCACATGGCTCACGCTGCTAACCTTGTAGGTCTAGTAGTGCAAGATAAGCCTACAGGATGCAAAAGGTAAAAACATACCACTAAAAAGGCAAGTTGCTATGGCTGACATATATAATCAAAAGTAGAATAAAAAGAATCCTTACGTTCTGATATCCTTTGAGAATAATTTTTTAAATGCTGCTGAGATCTTGCACAATTATTTTCTCACAGCAACTGCAAGTAAAGCTTATGGGTTTTAGTGGTTTTGTTTTTCTTATTACTATTCCTGCAAATTCATCCAGACTCAGAGTTTTGTGACTCATGCTTCATAGCAAAGGACTGGACACTTATGTGGAAAATAAAAAACCACAGACTCAAATCCAGCAATTAAAAAAAAAAAAAAAAAAAATACATGCACACACAGTCATCCAGGAGTTTGAAAAGGATTTAAACCCACAAGTTTGGGAGCATAAGCAACCTCCTAGTTACTAAAAGTTATGAAGACGTTTATCCGATGGGCAAATTATTTCATTGTTGTTTCCTGCAGAGTTTTTTAGAACCTTCCTCTGAAACAGCTGGCAAGAGACATTAGACCAGATACAACAGTGTCTTAATCCAATATGGCAACTTCTATTTTCTTAGTAACTACAAAATCTTTACAGGAGGAGAGAGACAGAGGTTCCACCTGAGATCCCCTAGAACTGTGCCATTATCCTACTAATAGGATTAAGCAAAATGATGATAAATGTATTTTTTCTTTAGGAAATGTATTAGGGTTAATCTCAAATAAGAACATGACTCCTCTTAAAAATTATTTTCATTTTTTTTAACTATCTCCTTCAAATTGTCAAGTAAATAGAACTTTTTCAGACAAGAAACTGAAAAACAAAAAAATATATATATATATTCACAGAAGATATTCACATGCTTCCCTAGATATATGACAGCAAAAATCATACAATCAGATTAGCTGAAAGTCACAGAATGATTGCCTCTGCTAAGGAACCTACAAGTTTAATGTGTCTCAACTGAAGTCTTTTGTCAAGATCTGCAATAAAAATTCCATTACAGAACTAACACGCGAGGCAGAACAAAATTCAGCATCAAATCCCATAGCTGTGAATTTAACAGAGATGAGAAAAGGTTTGTGTTTGCAAAGCAAACAAGCAGGCATGAAGAACAAGGCTGGGCCACCTTCATTCAGATTAGCTGTTGTGCTGCATAAGCTCTCCAAGATGGGTCTACTCGTATTTCTGAGGACCTGTAACACTTCCTAAAGTCATGGATATACAGTACTCAATCTGTCATTAATGTTCTAAGAAGCACAAGCCCACCCCTGGCTATAGCATACATCAGCGCTGTTCCTAGTGATACAAAAGGGTAACTGTCCTGCTGGTTTGAATCAGCAGATTTTTTCTATGACCCCAGCTCCAGCTCTCCAACTCTGGGTTCAAACACAGAAGTAGCATGTATACTAATCTACTATTCAGCATGTAGTAGCCAAATACTAATACATGCTGCCTTACCTGCATTGTAGTAGAGGTCAGGTCTTTCCAGAATATCCCCTTCATGGATGTAGGGCTCAATACGATCATCACCATACAGGTACTGCTCACTGTCATCCATCTGCCGACTCTCCACCATCTCCAGCCACTGAGAGTTGTGCCATCGAAATTTCTCACTCTGGATTTTCTTAGCCCATTCCTCATCATATTCCTGTTAAAAAATCACCACACAATATTTTAGGATGAGGTATAGACAAAGCCATTTGATTTAACAGGAAATGGCAGAGGAATTTCGCTTCAGTGAAAGATGTAAGTTTCAGGGGTTAGAGACTTAAATCTTCTATTCTGTTTGCAGAGTACTTTGAGCAAACAAGGAATGACTTTGCAAGCACTAGGCATTATTCTGGTTTTGTACATGCAGCAGTACAATCTTCCCTTCATGGGCTGTAACTTTACACCATTCAGAAAAAAATCCTACTTTGAGCAAGGAAGTTCCATCATCACAGTCTCCTCATTTGGTTTACCAAAAAGAGCCAATTACTGCCGATTTTCAGTAGGATTTCAGTAATTAGTAACTAACACTTGCCAAATACTCTGCACATCCTCATTAGATGAGCATTCAATAGTTACTCAATTAGATGAGTGTTCTAGTTACTAGAAAAAACAACAAAAAAAGTTGTGATGAAACAAATAAATCTTTATTTTATTTCATGAGCTCAAATAAGACAGGATTTAATTTTCAACTTCTTGTCAAATTTTAATGGCTTTCTACGTTTAATATTGAATACCCACAAAAATGGTACACAACATTTGTAATGAAGATGATATGGGAATCCAAAATACAAAACTAAAATCTAAGAGGAACTTCTCCAGAAAGCTGAAGAAAAGAAGATACAGGTTCCGGTTGCTATGGAAACAAAATGTAGGCACGAAATTTCAATCTGGATTGCAGCCTGATTGCATTCAAGAGATGTGATATTCAATATAAAGCAGCATCAGAAGGAAATGTCATAGCCTACAGTCACTGCAATCAGCTGCTTAGAAGGCTCCTCTAAACAGACCAGACTGTGTGGGCTATTGATTGCCACTCAGGGATCACAGATCTGTGGATAATACTGTTTCTCAATATTACTGGAAAGATAGGGCGCAGCTAACAATAGGAAACTCATCAACATATGAAATCTGCAGATGTTATCAATCTGGGAAGATTCACAAACAATGCACCATGGTCAGTACTTTTTTAATCAAAGGACTGTGAACACGAATAATGTTCATAACCAAAGTGTTTCTACTTGTAGAAAGAAATATCCTCATGAAACAGGCCCCACTTCACTGTCTTCTAATGTAACTCTAAAGGAGAGAAAAATTCAAAACAATTTCTTAACTCTCACATTGGTTAATACATGATCTAGACAGACTTTCCTTGGAGATCTAGCTGGCGTAGGTTAAGGGTTTTAAAATCTGTTTTACTTTGCCCTGAAGGGGATGATGAGTGTTCACACAATTAGCGACAACGCCTTGGCTGCAGAAGTGGTAATTTCTTAAACTGCTCCAGCAACACATGCAAAAGTAGATTTGTCTATAACCGGAGGTCAAAAAATAACAGTGAAGACAGAATAAGTCGGCTTACTAGCTCAGGTTAAACTTCTGAAACCCCTATAGACTGAACTGAGCTTTTAAACTGACTTAATATTCAGCCTACCTTGTCTTCACTGCTATTAACCTGACAGTAACACACTCTCTATGCTCTGCCTTTTCCACCCTTCTGACTGGTCGATAACACAAAAACCAGCTGGCCCTGTGATTCTGGCAGACATTGCTAACGAGTAACTAGAGCATCCAAGATTTCATTGGGAATCAAGTTGCATTGTGAAACCACAAACCCTTATTCTATGGCAGTGGGTTTTTAAACTTTGTTTTACTTGGAAAAATAGCAAGTTTGTTTCTCTTGGCTTAAAGCAGAACGTAAACTCCCTTTTGATGGGACATCCATGCAAGTACCTGCAGATTTGTAATACTATTCCGAATTTCTCAGATTTCACCTCTGATCAACACTAATTACTAGACCTTTCTAACTCCCCTCTGCACCACTCTGGCACATAAGCGGTCCTATTGAAAACTTGGTCTCCTACATAACTTCCATATACAGAGCAGGTATCACCCATGGGATCCGTAGATATCCTCAGTGCCTAGTGGCCTCAAGCAAAATTCCAGGTTTCTATCAGCCATACAATAATGCAGCAGCCTTAGGGAGGGAGAAAAAAAAAAAAATCCAACACACCAAAAAACCAACAAAACCACACCTATGCTTCATATTGTTTGGAAAAAGAGCATCTTGTACTATTTCTGCATCTTGATCTTTTCCCCCACTTCCACTCTCCATTAAAAGGAAAGGCTAGAAATAACAGTGCAAAACAAAAGTTTGCCTGGAAAAAGCAAGCTCATCACTGAGACTTATAAAATGACTCATAAGAAACGAAAGGGCGTGACTTGCAATGATGACATCTGACCAGCATCTTGGAAACATCTCCTTTGCTGCATCTGCCAGAGCTAAACCGTGGGCTATCTGTTATGTCAGCCTCCAGCAGTTGTGAGTTACTTACAACTGCTTTAGAGAAGCACCTTGTAACTTCCAGAAATCATACTGCACAGTTTAAGAAAACTATTCCCAGAAATCATGATTGCAAAGTGGGGGAAAATAAACAAATTTAACAAGCAGCAAATTAGACTAATCTGTGGGACAGCTGAACCCCTTTTACAGTACCTTGTTTACCTTTGAAAGTTCTCAAAATCAGAAAGGCCAGCAACTCATGTACCTAATTCACATTTACCATGAATGCACTTCAAAAACATTTTAATCTTCCCAAAGGTATAACCTCAAATGAATCCCCCTTGCCCAACATCACTGCTCCCTTCCACACCACCGTCTGAACAGACTGAAAGTCTGTCACAGATAGACGTGAACTACTTATATTCTTCTAAAAAAAAAAAAATCCATTAACATTTCTCAGATCCTAACTGTTTGGTTTTTTTCCTTTAGGTAATGACAACAGGGTTGAATATGCCTATGTATTCTACATTTACCATCCTATATTAAAAGGCTTAAAACTCCCAGGTATTTTACCTCAATCATTCATTTAAATTTTGGAAAACAGGATTAGAAACTGGTTAACAAATTAGCAGCTATAAGATTAAGCATATTTGCATATTACTTAAAAATCACAAGTTATCCGTTCAAGCAGTTTTGGGTACTTTGTTACATTTGTAACTTGCGTTTCACTATGAATTAGCAACAAGAACAAAGAAGTGACCGCACCAGAATCAGATCAATGATGAGTTTGTTCAAGAGTTTCATTCTGGCATCAATCCTAGAAAAGGATGATTTGTAATAATCTAGAATGATTTACATAACCTCAGCACAAAAAAGTCCATTTAAGTACTGCTAGATCAGGGATACGTCTGTAGATTTTCCACAGAAATGTGCAGAAACACCACTGGGTAAATGATTAACGGAATAACACCAGAATGGAAGAAAAGCTGTAAATGCAAGACTCCAGCCAAAAGGCACAAAGAAACCAAATTAAAGAAGTTTAGAGCAAACCAATTCTCGAAAAGACACCAAGTCTTTCAGTAATTATATTCTGAGCTATTAAAACCTATTTTTTTTATTTTGGGGGGGGGTGTTTTGGTTGGGTTTTGGTTTTTAAAACACATGAAGCACACCTCCTTTACTAAGGAATTCCTGCAAAAATGAAACTAGAAAACTAAACATCATGGAGATACAAACATAGCTTTGTGCCCTCCAGCCTTCTTAAATGTTAGGCTACTAGAAAAATGTTGGGTGGGGGAATGAAAAGAAGGGGGACAGAATGTGTCTATTCTCCAACCCACTCATCCTCCTCAAAGATTGCAGGTTCAGAAACATAAAAGGAGGAATCCTCAAGGTTGATTTTATTCTCTTTGGAGCTCCCTGACATCACTGGTTTTAACATTCGGTTTCCATAAATCCAAAAGTGTCATAGAAGATGTATGGTTCGACTCTGTGAGGAATGTGCCATCCTTTTTGAAGTTCTACTTCCAACTTTGTTTACTACTGAACCATTGAAATATTATGAAGCGTTAACTGGCCTATTATCAGAGCGTGTCTGTTCCCTATCAGGGGTCCCCTTTGTCACTGGCTTCCGTCACACCTTGTATCTGATTAACACACTATAGGATAACATAGAGCTACACAGATCTGTTTTGTGTTCTCTCACAGCTGATGAAAAACAGATTTTCCTTTTCACTTTAATGTGGTTGCCCTTTAATTGGGTCTGTAATAGGGTTCATTTGATGTGATTCCTCATACTAAACTAAAACTGCTATACAGTAAGTAGAATGCTCATTATGTTCAAGGCTGTACTTGGTGATATGTTATATTTTTCAATATTTAACCATTCCTAAAACACAGTTTACAGGAAAGGTTAAATTAATAATTTATTAAGAAAGAAAAGATGTATCTTGTCTAGCTATCCAAAAGTTAGGCATGTCATTTGAACTATGTGCCTCTATAAACCAAGGAGAGAAACAGATGTTACAGATCACCTTCTGCAGGTGTCTACGACACCTACCTTCGGGTAAGTACCACCAGAGGGCAATTCATTCACAGGAGAGGAAAAAAAAATAATAGTAATAAAAAAAAAAAATCCTTCTACCACTTACATGTGTGCAACCCAGAGTCACTTCACAATCAGGTTCATCACTAAATATATTGTCATAGGAAGCTCAGAAACCTGTGATATGAAACTAATATCAAGGCAGAGAAAAAAAAGTAAACATTCATGCCCCCTACATTTAGGCACCTACGTAAAATGCACAACGTCCACAGGGTTCCTCTATTGTTAATAGCTGAAAAGAGAAACTTTTTTTTTCCCCCTTTGGAGGAATGTAAGTTATCTTGTTGGCAAGGTGTTATAAAAGTAACAGAGATCAGTGGTTTGGCTCACCTTCCTAGTCTTACAACTCCAGAGCAAGCACCAATACTAGGAAGGAAATCTGAACAAGATAGGTTTATGTGAAGACAGAAGCCTTCAGGACACGCATGCCCTATGTAATGCTGCCTGCAGTGTGGTTACTCTTCTAGTCCAGGCAGGGCCTTTCCTGCTGGGTGCACGCTCTTCGCCACAAAAAGCTCCCAGCACCAAAGTGGACTAATTGCAAATTTAACAATGCAGAAGTTGATCGGTGAAAACTGATGTCAACGGTTCTGCCTGCAGTGCCACACCCTAGCTGCTCTTCTGCCCACCTCTCTGTATTCATGATTATTAGAGGATAACAGGGGAACAAAGGACACCACAGAAAGGGGGAGTCCTGACAAGTGAAGGGAGAACCTTTTTTGCTGGACTGACTACAGCACTCTTCATGGAAAGAGGACGCCAAGCTGGAGTCAAAGGTTATCTATTTTCAGAGTACGCTGCCTATTCAAATAAAGCCCCCACCAAATCCCTGTGGTCTGCTCTTCCTTGATTGTAAGAGAGCTGGCCAACATCTTGCACAGCTAGCCCCAAATCCCAGAGCACTCAGAGTTGACAGCACATTCCTGCTTCTTATGTGAAATTCCAGCATTCCCAACATGGAGGACTGTGTCAGGGCACTTAGCTAATATGGAAAGATGCAAGCCGTCATTAACACTGCTTTCCACATGAAGCAACGTTATCTGACATTCATTATAAATACTAGCAGCAAAGAACAAGAGCTGGATAAACACCTTAGGCATAAAGCCCTTCCTAAATCACACAGACAATGCTGTAGCTATCTAGATGTTGTTTTACTTCTGCAGGAAGCATAATGATCCACTCTTTATCAGAAGAGAAACAAGATGGTACAGCAGGCCTGAATTCAAAGCTGTAAAAACAATGACTAGGAAAATGGGGGAGGGATAAGTCTTGGACTACACAGTCCAAGGATATGGTTATGGCTAATTAAATATCCTTTGAATAAATGAGAAAAATAATTTAACTCCAATAAGACTGAGCTAGGAGCAGAAAAAGAATGGGAAACTTGAGAGATTAATAACCCCTTCAACTCTTGATAATATTGTCCAAGATGAACAGAATAAAAGCATCTCAAATAAGCTGACAGTTGTTTCCACAAGCTTTGAGTTGCAGGTGTCCAGGCTTCTGAGGCAAAGAGAACTTCATTTGCTTGAGACTCCTACACTAGCTGGTGATTCTAGGCTTTCAGCTGACCCATGCGACCTGTCCCGCTTCAGGTGTACAAGTACACTAAACTAGCTGCTTGGTATCATCTGCTGAGTCTTGACACGAGACTGAAGCATTCCCAAATTATCAATGCAGACTTTATTTTTGAACAAAAGGGATATCTTGCATCTACCAATGTGGAGCTGAGACTCCCCAGTACATACTATGCTAAAGCAGCACATCTGTTTCAGTTCATCAATGGCAGAGTCCAGCCAAGCTATATTAAACAAATCATCACTAGTGTAACATTTCCATAATTTCTGTGACAATTACTTTACTACAGAAAGCATATCTCCCCTAAGGCTTATAAGGCATCAGATTTTCTTCAGTGTTATTTCAATCACACTATATAGAGCTTATTGATGAGTGAAAGAAGCATTTGTCTCCCTGAGAAGAAATTACTTTCAAATCTCTATTCTCCAACATTTAGTTTGTGATTTCCATCATCAGAGGAACTAACCCTGTCAGCACGCATGGAACAACAAGACTGAAAACTTAAGTTTTTCTTGTTGTGGATTTAGCACAGATAGGAAGTTTCACCAGTCTTAGGGACTATGTCTGTTCAGACACCTCAGAAGGCACTGGTTGTGTAAAACTGCCATACAACCAAACACCTCAGTGTTTACAGACTGTTTTACTATATCCTCTGAGCTGCATGGCAAAACACCTATAAAGATGTGAGGTTCCAATAACTTACTGTTTCATATTTTCTCCCATCATCATCTAGAATGCGTTACCTTTTTTTTTGCCTGTGATTTTTGGTACTGGGAGACAAAGCGCAACCAGCTTGTAACATCGCTGAGAAAGCAATAAATTAGTCGTTCTCTCTGTCTTCCAGAAAAGAGGGCATATTGTGCTTCCTGTTCTCCATGGGGACATGGTGTTAGTTATGGTTTATGCAACTTAAAATCCAACAGCTAAATAATAAAGCTAAAAAACTTCTCAGAAAGGAAAAACTCTCCTAACTTACCAGTGAACACCATTCTAAGTGTTGCACTTCTCCACAACCAAAGAAAAAAATAATTTACCACCACACAAACTACTCTCAATACATGCTTGATATCTTCTCCTCTACCCCCATTAACAGCAGTACCACATCATTTCCAGCCTTTATTCTTCCTCAAGGCCCTAGAAGTCCTGTCCAGTGCTTCTTGCAAGTTGAGAAGCCTATCCCATAGGCTTTATCATAGCACTCCTCATTTACTCACTGCTAGCATGAAGATTACCTCTTCTTAGGAAGGAAAGCAAGCCAAGTACATTTTACTCAGATGTTAATATTGAATATGAAGGTCTGCCTTAACATATTTATTCTTCTAGATTCTATAAAATAAGTGTTGCTTAATACTATTGCTAACATAATTTTTCAGTAGTTAGATACTACTATGTAGCACATTGTAAAGCTCCCCCATAAGAACAAATCAATGCCTAAGACACTGAAATTGCACTGGCCCCAAGATAAAACAAGTGCTGGAAGCACTCAGATTGTCCAGCCTCACCCAGAAGATAAAAATCTTTCTGTTTCCACTGGAGACGTCCTTGGAAATAATTGGTCTTGGCAAGCTGATCATAATGCCTATCATAAAATAAGTATTAAGAGCAAATTCATCTTGCCCTTAATGAATGTCAAT
The DNA here is from genome assembly GCA_011801015.1 of Ardeotis arabs. NCBI lineage: Eukaryota > Metazoa > Chordata > Aves > Otidiformes > Otididae > Ardeotis > Ardeotis arabs. The sequence goes on from JAAGAY010109741.1 coordinate 30,172, forward strand.
GGCAACTCTGCCACTAACTAGTTGGGCACAGTTTTCATTTCATACCTCCATGAAGCAAAACCAGAGCCAGATAAAAAAATTCCAACACAGAAAATGTTATGTCATTTTATTTTTTTTTTTTTTTAGATGAATATTAAATTAGAAGGCATTGCTAACGAGTATAACAGAAAAAGACAAAATAGACTATAGTATTGTGCAGCATAAGTTAGGTGGTCTGCCATATTAAACCTTTCAGAGAACAAGCTGCAACATGTGTAACAACTAAAGAAGAAACTAAGCAGATGATAAGAAAAGCATTAAGGTAGTCAAAAGACACTACTCTTGACTCATAGCTAAGTTCTCTTTGGCTGTAAAATTTAAATGCTGAAAGTTCTTTTTGTCATAGAAGTCAATTCAATTAAACAGGCCAGGAGGAATTTTAACAGTGAAATGCAACTTTTAAGTTGAATCAGTTTCACAATGTCTTTCCTTCAATGAAGAACACTCTAGAAAATATTAACGCTTCCAGAGTCAAGGATCCTCAGAAGCAGATTATACATGCTATACATGTTATAAAACCTGATAAAACAATAGCACTTCACAACTGAGTAGTCTTTCTTTTATCCAAGTTAGCCGTTTAACACAAAACAACTGTCCCAAGTGTTTACTGTCATCAATGGATAGTTAGACAAACTAAGTCATGTAGCTAAATGAAACCTAGCCAAGAGTTGAAGACAATAATTAAAAGTTCAATATTACACTGATTGTTCCCCCAGCAGAAAAACAACCAGCTTCAAAATCACTGCTCACAATTTCTTTTTGAAACAAATATTGGCATCAGGTGATGTAGAAAAGCTGAATAAAAGCTGCTGGGTAACAAGAGCCATTTGTTTGGAGAACTAAGAAACAATGAAAGCTTGACATACTCATGTAATGTGATTAATTTATCTAAGTATAAAAGCACTCTTTAAAAGTGTCTGTAGTGTAAAGCTAATTGGTATGAATTTTTGAAGTATACATGCACTTTTTGGAAGTTTGGTACACAGCCTATATTAACAATTGTCATTGTTCCATGAAAATTGATCTTTTACCTATGTGATTAGGCAGTTGCACATGAAAAATATTCTCCATCTGCAAGTTATTCCTACTTAGTTATTTTAGGGTTATCCCATGTAAAGGGGTTCTTGAAGGACAGATAATAAAATCAGACCTACCGCTATAATATCCAGAGTGTTGTCACAAACTTTGCGAATCTCAGCATTTTTGTCATGCATCAGGTCTATAAGATATGCTGGAGCCTCTGGAAAGAAACTGTTAAGGATAAAAGCTATTTCTTTCACAGCCCTAGGTTCTTCCAACTGCAAATTTTGTTAAGAATCATAGTCAGGAATTTTCCATTGGATGTGAAGTTCAGCAGCCTTACCTCAGTCAGGCTTGGTTTTTTTTT
>JAAGAY010109868.1:995-27754 GCA_011801015.1 Ardeotis arabs
TGCGCACCCGTCGGCCGCCTAAATAAAAGCAGAGCCCCCCCCACACACACCCCCTCCACCTTACCCACGCGCACACCCTGACCCACGCAGACATCTGGGGAGAAATCACTGTCGCCTCTCATGTATCCACGTTCTGATTTACGATTAAAATTTAAAGACGTGCATTCATATTTTACCGAACCTAATGCGCCCTATGAATTTTTAATCCATCAAGACGCGGGCTACACTTTGAGCAAACTCCACCTTTGTTTGGAGGGGCGGCCCCGGTGCCCCTCACCGCTCTCGCCCCTGGGGGCGACCTGGTTGCAACCGGTGTAGCCGCGGTAGCCACCGAGCCGGGACGCCCCGTCGGGGCGGCAGCCCCGCATCCCCGGCAGTGCCCCCGCACCCCTGCTCCCCACTCAGCCCGGCATCGCCACCCTCTCCGCCTCCTGCTCCCTCCTCCCCCCCTCCAAATCTGGTATTGGGGAGGCACCGGCGGGGTGGGGTGTGCACCCTTCGCGGCCCCCCGCTCGCCCCCACGCAGGACCCGGCGGCCGAATCGAGTCACGAAGCCGCACGTAAAGCCCGGAACGATCAATGAAGACTTTCGCCGTCCGCGGCGCCTCGCGCTTCCTGGCACTAAAATAAATGCGAGAAATCGAAACTTAATTACTTGAAAGAAATCCAGAAATCCCTCTGCATAATTTATCCAGGCATTTTTCGTGGCGTTTGTGTTGAACTCACGCGTTGAACGCCACATGCTCCCCTCCCCATCGCTGCTCCCCCCCCGCAGGCGTGGGGTGGGCAAGGGGTGGCCGGTTCGTCCTGTCGGACCCCCCCGCGGGGTCCCCGCACCCCCCAGACCCCACCCGGCTGAAGGGCGAGGGGAGAGTGGGGGGGTCTCCAGAGAGGACAGTGTTTCTGCCTGGGGGTCGCCCGGCGCTGACCCCGGGGCTGAGCGCATCTCTGGGGGCAGGGATGCGGGCAGGGTTCATGTGGTACCTTGTCCTCAATGCCTGGGAGGTCTGAGCCCCCAGCAAGGCACTCTCCAAATATTTTCCGATCAGGAGTGTCTGGCGTAACAACCCGATTCTCCTAAGCGCGATGGAAGGCACCAATAAACTCGGTTATTCTGACAACCTCCCCCCTTCTCTCTGGCAGTACCCCCGCTGCCCCTCTTACGAATGGGGTACGACCCCCGCTAGCTGGGAGTGGGTTATAAACCAGCGATGCGGCGCTGGCCTCCTCGCTTGCCATCCTAGCCTGGCTGATGAGAGCCCACTCGGCCAGCCTTCCGCTGAATTCATCAGGGCTGGGAGCCTGTCAGCTTGGGAGCAAACTTTATCACGGACACCTCATCGAGAAGTTGAAGCAATGTTATGAAAGAATGAAAAATACATTTGGGAGCTGCCTGGGAACTGAAGTACATTTTGATTTAACTTACATTAACAGAAACCTAATGTAAAAGTGAAGGGATCTAACAAAACCATTAATAATTTAAAAATAATTACAGATAGTCTATCCTTACTATTCATAACAGCTCAACATTTTAGACAAAGAAAGTGGAATATTCTTTGTGGGAGAAAGATGTGAGCAGACTGCTGAGCAGGAGCCGTCCAGCTCGCGCTGCCTCGCCTCTGCTCGCCTACATCGTTGCACGGTACCCAGGGCACCATCCAAAAAGTGCTTTTTCCAGGAGGGAGGGTGAAGGCTGGCTGGAGGTGGAGGGCAGGTCCTGCCTTCATACTGGGCTTTCTGGCAGGCATACGGCACCCATTCCGACCCTTCCTTCTTGCTGGATTTGCTTGTCAAGGTGGGCCCAGTCCGGCAGGGAAGACTGAGCTCTCCCTCAGGCCTCCTTGGGCTCTCAAGAAGTTCTGCCAGCCCCGCAGGCCTCAGGAAAGGCCTCTTCCACCGGTAGCCTTGGTTAATGCCAGCGGCAACGGCGACTCCCCTGTCCCACGCTGCGCCACGCTGTTTAACAATGGCTGATGCCAGCACCACACCTCATCTCCTCGGTCTGCCAGGGCTCCACACAAGGGTTATTTTTAACACATCCTTTTTAATTCACATTTCCATCATACGCTTTTACAGCTCAAGGGTCCTGAGCACCCTGTGAGGCCACGATTTTGCCTGTGTTTCTGTTAGTTTGGGTTTGCTTTTTTTTTTTTTTTGAGATAAACCTGCTCTCCAAGCACTGTGTAAAATCAAAGCATGGACATGAGGCAAACTTTGCTGCTTTTCCTTACAGATAATGGTAAAATTGTAAGACGGGAAACTCACAGACATAAAGTGGCTTCTAAAGGAAAAGACATATCAGACAGTACAAAGCAGGTAAGAAATTCAGATTGAACTCTCACAGGAACCTACCTTACAAATAGCCTCAGAGGTGGGACCCCTTCCTCACTGCTTCCCCTATCGCTCCTTGCACTGAAAATGTTAAGATCTCATGGATCATTGAAAAAAGAATCCTATAAATCACACCGTGGATGTCCTTGAGACTCTATTCTTGCTGATTTAGACAAAACCCTGGTATATTAGATTACCCTTCATTAATTATTTTCATTAATTTCCCTTCTTATAGATGTATTATCACAAATCATATTCCAAACACATCCCCTAATGAAGCACAAAATTCTCCTCTACCTCCGTATGCCATTTAAATGGAGCAATGAGAATGTGGGTGTTCAGTGCATCGCTGCCACACAGCCGAACAACAAAAGACGGTGCTGGCATGTCAACCTGCCTTTTGGAACTTGCTCTAACTCAGAAAAAATATTTTTATTTTCCATTTGGTCATCAACATGGGCATGTTCTCAGCTCAGAGCTCTTAGCCCTTACAAATCTTCAGCTTCCTCCATTCTCTTCTGCAGTGTTTTCAAGGTAAATCTGATTTCCTTTTCTTCCCCTTCCACCCTGTGAGGTGTTGGCTGATCTTTTTGTAGGTCCCCAGGATTCTCCGGGAATGACAGAGCAGGCTTTCCCTTTTCAGCCGGGGAGAAAAACTATGACAGGTGATAAGAGTCAAAAACGGTGATGAAAACCTTGTGTTTCTGAGAAGGCTGTCACCAATGGACAGACACAATTTTAAAAACGGTTTAACAGTTGTGTCACTGGATTGGCATTTGTACCTTGGAGCCCTTAAATAGTGTGCTGAAATACTTATTTAGGTAGATGGGGTCCTGTGGCCCCACGTGAGAGGTGTAGGATATACAGCTGTGGTATTGGTGTGCATCGTGGCAGGTTCTGTGCTTTCCATGGTCTCTGTAGTTTTGGTGAGGTCCTTGCATGGACTCATCCTGTTTTGCGAACAGGTAGCAGAAACTGTCTGTGAATTATTCTGCTTTCTCCCTTTGACTCAACGTCTACACAATCAGAGCATGGCAGAACTCGATCCTGGCTGGTGAGGAAGGCTCAGTAGGTAGGACCGGCATCTGACAGATGTGTTAGACGTGCTGGAGCATCGGTCCATACAGGACCTGGCACATGGAGCTCAGACCTAGTCTACAGGCTGATCCTCCTTGAAAATCAGGCTTTAATTCTCAAAAGATATATCCATGCATAAGAGCAGTTATAATGTCTGGGGGCAGGGGGGTCCACCTTATATGTGGATATAGACACTTGTCTACATTTTATTCAAAGCTAATCACAAAACCTGAACTTCCCTCCTCCCTTCTTTTTTTTTTTTTTTTTGTTAAAGTTCTGTAGAAATGCATCCACCTTTCCTACAACCTCTGGGCACACATCAAAGCCCTTCCTTTCACACATAGAGTGTGGGTCTGCGTTCTCCCATCCCTTTTTATAAATGAAATATTGTATGTTCTGAAGACTGTTAATATAATGAAATCAAATCGGGAAATGCCTCTGCAGCTCATATCAATATTTCCTACTGGAAACAGCCCATTAGGACGACGTTACCACGTACCTCTCGCAGTCCTGAGACAGCAATCGTATTCCAGCGAAATCTCTTACCAAAGGCAATCAAGTCAATCAATGGGAGTTTTGCCAGTAACATCAAACCTGATTAAATGATTCTGAGCTAAGAACTGCAAACGTACACACGGAAAAGATGACAGATCAGAAAACAGGACTACGAAGATGAAGGAAAAAAAATGCAGAAAGAAATTGTACCCAGAAAAAGAAAATGCAGGAGACGATTAGTAATCGACTGACATACATAGCCCACTAAAGACCGAGTCCAAAATGCAGACAAGTCAGTTTTTAGCCTCTACTGCAAACTTCTGCAGAAGTATTTACTCAGGAGAACGCTTATCCACACATCCCGTTGTAAATATTTTGCTGAATTGGGGTGAACTGAACTTGCACTTAACTGCTTTACTGCTTGTTTTGGCGGGGGAGACCTGGGACGACCCCAGGGGGCTGGCATTTTAAAACTCAAGTATCATCATCAAGCCACTTATGTCTGCATATTTGGCTGTTGCTATGTACATACAATAAATACGGCATCAAATTGTATTTTTACTTATTAACCCCTTCACAGTTATGCTGCCTGGTAGGTACCCTGACACTGAACTTTTTTGAGTAAAATGTGGTTTTGTTTTTCTTGTTCAGGCTGGCATGTTTCCTTGGAGTAAGTGAATTTGTTGCTGCACACCAGTGAAATTGGGGCAACACTTCCTAAGGCACCCCAGCATCCCTGTCTTTGCCAGTGACTTGCACCCGCCATGTGCTCCCCTGCCTCTCCGAACGTTCCTGCTGGGTCCACATGCTCTAGGCCAAAGTAGGCGAAAGTGCTGGGGGATTTTTGGTCGTTTTGTTGTTGCTTTGAGTTGTTTTATTGGGATAATTTTTTTTTTTTTTAGCTTGAGATACTTTTTAATAACATTTCTGAGTGGGGTGGTTGGATCTGACAAAGCTTTTACAAGCATTAAAACTCAGCTGCTTTAAGTGCGGATGCTGTGGAATGGCTATTGATGCACTCGGGATGCACTCGGGAATGTCCTGCTGTGGTCTGTATGTCCGTCTGTCACTGTGCTGGTGACCGGTGGTGGTGGCAGCATCAGCTGGGGGGACCCACGGGTGTCCCCACAGCAGGGGAGGGGGGCAAGTGGCTGAATTATTGTGGCCCCATCCCTATGAACACAGCTGGGGCACCCTGGGGTGGCAGGCGCTGGCGGCAGCCAGAGCTCACCCATGTTTCCGTGGGTAAAATTGAGGTCAGGCCCTGCAGAGCCACCAAAAGTTGGTACCGGGAGGGGTGACCCCAGGAGGTGCTTCCCAAAGGCTGGGGCAGGGCCAGGCGTGCCCCAGGACAGGGCAGGGGGTGCCCTGGGGCTGGTATCTCCCCTCTGCCCGGCCTGGGCCCTCGCTGCTGGTTTCCAGGGGACCAGGAAAATTTGTCTCTCCTCAACCAGAGCCAAAAGCAAACCCTCCTCGAGATTCCCAGCAGAGTGCTGTGACCCACCCACTGTGAGGATTGTGAGAGAGGTACGTCTTGGAACAAAACGCAGTTTAATACGTACTTTGTCTCTCTGTTACATCTGGTGTCCTTCTGTGTCCCCAGTATGACATCTCATGGTGTGCCATAGTATGTTGCAGCATGTTATATTGTGGTTCGTATATAATAGTGGGCATGTTGTTTTATTTTTAAAAATTAATAAATTGCCCCAGACGCAAGAGAGGCGTCAATCTAGAAAGAAGATCATAGAATCATAGAATGGTTAGGGTTAGAAGGGACCTTCAAAGGTCATCTAGTTCAACCCCCCTGCAAGGAGCAGGGACATCCCACACTAGATCAGGTTGCTCAGAGCCTCATCCAACCTGGCCTTGAATATTTCCAGGGATGGCTGAGTCTGTACTCATCTGTCCTGGTTCCAGCTAGGATAGAGTTACTTTTCACCTGAGCTGGGAGAGGAACTGGGGCTGGTGGCACCTGTGGTTGGAGGACACAGCTGGGATAGTTTACCCAAATTAGCCCAAGCTACTCCATACAGTGTGACATCAATGCTTGGTATATAAAGTGGAGATGGTGCTGAGGGGCAGGTTTTGCTGTCTCACCAGGTGGGAGCTGGATGTTGAGATCTACCATGAGCTATTGTACTGTAAGTTATGTACTTAAGTATTTTCTGTTATGGGGGTTTTTGTTTGTTTGTTTTTTATCTCTGTTTTGTTTTCTTCTGTTGTTCTTCTAAACTTTTTTTTTTATCTCAACCCATGAGTTTTGCCTGCTTTTCTTTACCAATTCTCCTCCCTGTCCTGCTGGTGGGTGGGGGGAGTGAGTGAGAGACTGTGTAGCTTGGCCCTGAGAGGGGCTAAACTATGACATCATCAGTTGCCTAGAATACTTAAAAATGAACTGAAAGACCAGAAAAGTTCAGGGGCCTGACAACTAAGGGTTATGTGCTTGGAGGCCAAAGTAACTTAAGCTCATTGATTAGCAAGACCCAGCTGCTTTAGATGCTAAAAGGTAGGGAAAACAACCCAAACAAAACAGGTGGGTGGAAAGAATATCTTCTTGTAGGTGATTAAGAGAGTTTCATTCTATTTGATTCAAAATTGTGCTCCAGTGGTGAGCAGGAGCCTGTGCTCTGTGGGCTGGGTGAACCCTGGCTTGGGAAGGGGAGGAAGCAGGGCTGGTTTGTAATCCCACCATTTTGTGGCCTGATGCAGAAGTCAAAAGACTTGTGTAGGGGTTGATGTTCAATACTCACATGGTTGTGCTTTAGCAAGGGTCAGCTCTCTACACACAGCTGTCGTTCTTGCTATCTTGTAGATAAGCTGTGTCAGCACAGCCTTTATAAATCCCATTTTTACCAAAGATTTATGATACAACTGTAAATGTGTGCTCTGAACTGGTATCTTCCATAGAGGGGGAATTAGTGAGGGATCTCATTTTTAGAGAGTTGGTGCATTTATTTTCCATGTCAAAGATATATGATGAGAAATATAATTTATAATGTGGCACAATAAAAATGGATGATCTTTGAGAGGATAGCAGACTTGCTTTCGTACCTACATAATATCATCTTCAGTAACACTTTGACAATGATTTTACATGTGCGATGTAGTGGCGTGAGAGGCGGTGACAATGCATCGGGCAGTGGTAGGAGCTGCTGTGTCAACTCTGACCTTATCAAGACAGCTATGCGTGTGCAAAGCAGGCAAGTTGGGCAAAGAGGGAGGGAAGAAGCACTCATTCAGCAAAGGTACATGGCTAGATTTTGCTTTTATTTATTCCACTTTAAGTCAGAAATAACCGAGTTATTTGGAAGCATCTTTGCTGAACTAACGCATGTGTGAATGCTCCAAATGTTTCAGTGTCAATTCAGCTGAACGTGGGGATAGCTGGGTAGCTGTCTTTGTAGAGCTGAGGTACAAGACTGCCTGTTTTAAAGAGGCAGTCCAGTGTTGCAGTTGGTTTTAAGACAGGCTGTGTTCACTATTCAATTCTGTGTGGTATTGCTGTACCTGTTTATTTCATTGTAATCATAAGTTTTTTCACACAATCAAGCTGTTAGACATAAAGTGGTGGAAAATGAGTGATTATATCTGTATGAACAGTGGCTGGTTTTCCCCTTACTCAAGGACTTTGTGTGCTTAAGGTGCAACAGGCATCTGCAAAGCAAAAACCATGGAAATTACAAATGAAAGCTGGGCTAGCACATTCTTTGTTATGACAAAGCTCCTGCCAAATTAAAGAGCAGCCTTCAAATGAGAATTTTATCTGCATCTAGAGGAGAGACTTGAGCTGTACTAGTACCGCTAAGTGAAATTTGCAGTCTTCTTTTGATGAGGGTTTTTGTTTGGTTGTTCTTTTTTTTTTTTTGGTAAATAACTGACAAACTGAAGACAATAAAAACTTAATTGGTTAGTGTATACACACAGTTACATTTCTAACTCATCATGCCTCTTTATATTATGCAAGCAGAAATTCCTATGTATGTTAGCACTTCCCTAGTTTGTTAGCTAATATATGGATGATTTGGACCTTAAATACTATACTGGCAGATATCGGAATATTAAGATTTCAGGTTATAGCAATGGTTCAGTTTGGGGCTATAACATGAATTCTTCACCACTTCTAGTAGTGAAAAAAAAACCAAAACCACTATAAGACAACAAATAAGTTACTTTAGGTTTAGGTGTTCTTGCCAACTCCTCTGGTATAAAAGCTGTAAGTTTACTTCCTTCCCCTGCTTGACAGGTCATTAAGTAGAAGCAAGGAAGGGGGATCATCACTTTTTGGATAAAACATTCTCACAGTTTTGAAGAGGACGAAAATGAGAAATTTAGTCTTTATCTGCTCATGGTTCTTACACCCTGTTTCAGAAACACATGTTAGTATGAATTCTGTGATTAGCTGAAAAAGAAGCAACTTCAGTCTGAGTGATATACTTCAGATTGCCAAAATCACGTCATTCAGTACTTGCTTGAAGTCTGTTCATAATTTCTGCTTATGTGCAAATAACTTTTTTTATCTGCCCCTAATTGTTATAATCTGTCGTGAAGAGAGGAGCAGGAACAGCATTTCAGAGCAGGTAAAGGATGGTGGGATCACAGGTGATCGCAGTGCAGGACGCAAGCAGGATGCATGTGTCTTCTGAGGATAACTTTTGTTATTTAGTGAGGTCCATGTTTGTTCTGGTTTTGGCTGGGATGGAGTTAATTTTCCTCTCAGTAGCTGATGTGTTTTGGATTTCCTGTGTGAAGAATGTTGATAAACACATGGATGTTATGAGTAGTTGCTAAAGAGACCAAGGACACTGTCTGGTTTTCCAGGTCTTGCTAATGTGCAGGTGCAGGAAGCTGGGAGCAATACAGCCAAAACAGTTGATCCAAACTGGCCAAAGAGAGTATTCCATGCCATAAAGGTAATACTCAGTATACAAGTGGGGGATGCTTGGGATGGGCTGTATTGGTCATCGGGATATCAGGTGGTGAGAAATTGTGTTGTTTTGTATATTTTAGTATCCTTATATTTTGTTATTACTGCCATTTTCCTTTGCTCTTCTAGTAAACTGTCTTCATCTCAACCCACAAGTTTTCCTTTCTTCCCAGTTCTCTCCCCAATCCTGCTGGGAAGGAGGGTGGTGAGCAAGCAACTGTGTGGTGACTAGGGCTAAAAGCATCACAATGTTGCAGAGGAAAAGCAGTAGAGTAGAGCAAGGACTTGGTGCTAGAGGGGAAAAAGTAGACCACTACGTCTTCAGGATGAAGACTTTTGCCCCTCTGGTGTGGTGAAAGTGCTGTAGGAGTGTGTATTTTAAACTTGTTTTTCATTAATCCTTGCCTCTGCAAAAGGAAAATCTTCCTTCAGGGCTTGTCCAAGGTGTGGAACAAACACACCCAGGAACTGGAGACTGATGCTTACTACCTTTTGCCTCTGGTCCCAGATGCTTATGTGACTTGCTGACACGAAGATGCCTGTGTATGTGTTTAGCTGAAGCCATCTCATCTTACACCCACCGCTGAAATGAAACAACATAGGAGAGGGCTATAGGAACATGAAAATCTAGGCAGAAAGAAAAAAATACACACTGAGTGGCTGGGATGAGGGTAAGGCAGCACAGTAACTCCATGATAGTCATTACTTGCATTGCTTAATGTATCCTTATAGTGGCACTTGGATGCTCCCGCACTGAGCACCAGTGCGATGACCAGAGAGGAGGCAGAAGTCCCTGCCAGGCCATGAACATGAGTTTTCCTAACCACAAGGGAGAGCCCTGAGAGAAGGTGTTAGGTGTTCAGGCTCAGTCTGTTAGCTGCAGTGAGTGTGGGTGGTTTGGGCTTGTAATTTCCAGAAGCAATTAACACAAGAAAACAAAACACTGACTGAGTGAGGTGAAGCAAATATAATACATTTCAGTATTTACTCAGAAGTTTTTTCATCCCTGCACTTTGCTAACTCAGTCTGTGAATTTCCTTTTCCTCCCTATCAGAATTTACTTAAATTAAGATTTTAATCCCATTTGTTTAAAGATTGTGCCCCAGAAAACTCTGAACAAAAATGCTGTGGCTAGAGACTGACAAACAATGTGTTCAGGGTTTAGAAAGCAGGCACTGAAAGCTGTCTTTTGTTTGAAGCTTCCTCCTGGCTCTAGGTTTTGGGAAGTTCAGGCTCTGTTTAGGCCCATCTGCCATCCAGCCTGGTAACTGCCACAGACCCACCTTTCCCATTGTTACTTCATGTTCAGTGTGAGTTTGATTGCAAATAGCTGAAATTGGATATCAAATCCCTGTGTAGAGTATGCTGGAGTCTTATGTCCTGTTGGTCTTGGAGTAAACTGAATGTAGTAGGTTTGGCAGTAGCTGGAGTTGATCCTTTTTTTTTATAAGAAGCTGACCAACTGATGTTGGTGAAGATAATTCCTCTTAATTATTTTAAATCATCAAGCAGCTTGTTTAGTAAGTGGGATGACATGAGTGTGAGGCTGCCTGCTCTTTTCCAGGGAGGAGTGGGTCTTGACAGAGCCAGGCTCTGCCTGGGCATCGCTGGGCTCAGCTGCAGTAGGGTGCTGGATTGTGGACTTTTCGGTGCAACTGCTATCTTCTGGTACGCGTTTACGTGCTGAAAAGCACAATGGTGCTTGCTCCTGGCTGGGGTCTTCAGAGGCTGCTATGGCACCAATAAGTAAAAGTTAATTGCAAATTTATTTCCATGTAGCAGTAAGGGAAAAACACTTGGGGCCAGTTTCCTTTGAAGAAAAGGGGGGAAAAGCCTGTTCTACACTCATTTGATTAACCTGTGCTGTTAATCACTGCCAGGTTTATGAACCTCTATTATAAACTTGTTACTCTAAGGGGTTTCAGTTCAGTGATTGAAAAACAGCTTTAGGGCCTGGGCAGGTAAGAGTAGTGAGAAGCACAAGTAGGAGCACTGAGCCTTTGAAGAGGTGTATAAATAATTAGCAACATATTTCATGTGGACTTTTTCATCAAGATACACTGTCAGACCTGGGATTTTACCAGAAAAGGATGAAAATGTAGAAAGAGCTCTATATTTATTCCAGCATAACAATGTTGACATCTAAAATAATTTGGTGTATTAGAAGCTATTTTAGGTCACAGGCAACAGCTCTGCGCTACTGAACTGCTCTTGTCTGCTGTGGTTTCTTCAGAAAGCACAAAGTGTCTGAAAGGTTCTCTACACTCCTGTGTCTCTTGAGTCTTAGATCCATATTTCATGGTTGCAAAACATACAACACAGGTGAAAACCTGAACTGCATCTTAATAAAGTGAAGTGATGAATAAATAGTAACCCATGCAACTTCAGAAGGTGGAGGGAAATGTAGTGGGTAAAATAGAAAACAAAGGCGGGAACTTCTCAAAACACTCCAGTGGGAAAAAAAAAGAAAACAAAAACCCTTTAGGACATACCAAGTTATCTCACTCAAAAGTGACAAAACCTTTGTTCTTGCTAATAAACAACAAGCATAAACCTTCCTAATGAAATATATGTATATGGAAGCTAACCAAAGTGTCTTAGATACCAAGCATAACACTGTTTTAATTGTGCTTTGACTTAGCATCATTCCAGTTTGGGTTGGGTTTTTTCCTGTCTATGTGGTAAAACTATTTGCTTTTTAGGGCAAAACTTTGGCTTTCCCACTTTCAAGCACTAATCCCAATCTCGGGGGAAAAGCCCCAGCTCCCCCTGTTGTAGATGCCTTTGCTCATTCCCACCTGGAGGAGGAGCTCAGTGGATGTCAGCATGAGTTTTGTTCAACTAAACATTCATTTCGGCCTCAACACAACCCAGCACCGGCTGGTGGCTGTGGGACTCCCATGAGAAACTCACGTGCCCACATGCAGAGCTTATTTTAGCGGAAGCATGTTGGTCTCTGCTACTTTCAGAAATGCTACTGGAACTTCAGTGAGGTCAGGACCTCATGAGCACTCTCTCTATTAACCTGAACAGAACCAAGATTTCACTCTTCACCTTTTTCTACCAAGGCTTTCTGCCTAGCTTTGAAATCTGGAAGAATAAATCAAATGCGAACAGTGAACTTTGTTTTGCTTTCAGTTCTAATGTTTGGGTTGAGCAATGATTATTTTAGTGTGAGACCACAGGCCAGTGGATTTCCAAGTGGTGGGCATGAGGGATTTTCTGCCCCTTCTACTTACATTAGGAATTACATAGACCTTTTAAAATAATGATTACAGGGTTTTTTAATAGCTTTCATGCTTGTGTGCATTTGTATTTTAAGGGGCTAGTACTTAGCTAGATTTAAGTTGTATTTGTTCATCGTGCTTGTCAAATAATCTTAAAGGGATATGCTGCATTATTAAAGAATGGTGTTCTCTATTTGTATGTCATGTGATGTGAAATGCAATGGGATCTCTACAGAATATAATATGCAGTGAAATGAGAACTTACAGCTGATATGTGGAAGGAGACAGCATCACCCCTAATCCTCCTGGGCTTAGCTCAGCAGCATGTGAGCTCCTCAAGAAACACCATGAGGCAAAACGGGACCTGACGGGTACCTGTGGGCACTGCTTGTGACTCCAGATGTGCAGTCAGTGTGGGGCTGCTCCCTCCTGCCAGAGGCACCAGTGTAAGTAGGCCAGTGTTTGCCCAGCCAAACAACTCTGCAGGACTCAGGGACAGTTTGTCACAAACCCAGTGAACCTGGTGGCAAAATCCTAGCTGCAACTCTGTACCAGTCCGGGTGTTACTCCTCTGCAAAGCACTATCCAAGTTAGCCTTTCTTACTATTTAAATCCTCATTTCTGCTCTTGCTAAGAGTGTACTACTCTCTCATTGTTACATTTCTGTCTCTAAACTTGCCTTTGCTACTCAAATGGGAGGCTGTGTGCAAGAGACAAATGCTTAAGCACCAGAGGAAGTATCCAGCTAGATACAAAACCAGCCTCACCTCCTTAACAAAGCTGGTTCTTCCCACTCTGGTTTGAAACTGGAAGAAATGCTATAGAAATCCATAGGCTTCAGCAAGGTAAGCAACGGAGAAAGAGGGTCCATATTTTCCTGTCTACCTTCAGCCTCTTCTGGTGTCCACTGGAAGCTGACACTAATCTGGCTATTTCATGTTCCCCAGAGTCAGACTGACTTATTTGCTAGCCATCTCAATGGTGAGCTTGGTGTTTATTTTCACCGTAGCACATACGGCAGGTATTACACTTGACAAGTGAGCGGGAACTGTGCCACTCAGCTGCTACTTTTTAATCTGCTAAGCAGGAAAGTGAGCCTTTTAAGTGCCTGGCTTGTGGGAGGTCATCATTAGTCTGTCAAGGTATCTCTTTATTGCTATCTTCCATAAGTGTATTTGATATGGCAACTCCTAGCTATGTTGTTTTGAACAGACAAGACGTACTGTTTATGAAAACAGACTTCTTAAAAGCAAGCTCTGGTGGTGGGTAAAGGAGGAGAGGTTGTTTACAATATTTTAAGCCAAACAGTTCCTTTGGCAGGAGGTTTTCTGTAACAAGTGAGAACAACAAGAATTAGCTCTCTCAGCACTTCAACCAGCAGAGATTTTTTGTTTGTAATGAGAAGAATGAGACTTGTTTGACATAAACTACAAAACAACACAGGAAAGATGAAGGAGAGCAGAAATACATTACTGGAGGTGAAGAGAAACAAGTTCACTGCTCTACTGTGAATCGAAGATTCTTGCTCATTATAATGTATAATTACAGTTGGCATCATTCCAGAGGAGGGGTTGAAAGAAGGGAGGTCTTACCAACCATGCTAAATCCTGTTGGGGAACTGACCACAGCAGCATCCTGCCTGAGTTCACATAATCCAAATCGTTTCCATTTTATTCTTCTGTACTGGGTCCTTCTTTAAGCAGAAATGCAAATTCTCTTTGGACTCCCGAGATTTGAAAACTGATTAGAATTTTTATGTTCCTCTGTTAAGGGTAAAAATAGGTTATCCCAAGATAGACAGGCCCCCAAATCATATACCGATCTGAGAAAATGGGAATAGCTTACTTTTGTCATGAAATGAATAACTACTTCAGCAACCAGTGCCAATTACATGGTTGCATCTCTTCTAAGTTTTTTAGCAGTTTAGTGATAAATTTACTAATGCCAGATTCTATTTACTTGAAGTAGGATATTTATCCACGTATCATTTAAAAGCAAATCTTTGGTTTGCTTTCTAAATCTAGTACGTGACTGAGAACAGCAGAGAGATTACATATGTGGCTATCCTAATTTCCTCTGCAGCTCTCCCAAGGAGCACAGTTTGAACTCAGTGAGAAGACTGGGCTGAAGTTTGGCCATCTGAATATCTCTGGGTAGATATGTGTACATGCAGCCTCTAGGCATGGCTTTTGTTTTTAAAAGCAATGATGGACCAGGACACTCTAGAATAAAGTGAATATTTATTCAATTCAAGCTCAGGATGGTAGTTTCCTATGTAATGAAATTGTCCCTACTCTTTTTTTTTTTTCCTTTCTCCTTTTGAGAGCAATTGCAAGGCTATTGCTGGAGACATGCTCCTTTCCCACCAGTTACTGATGTCATCTAAGCAGTAGTGGTTGTGCTCAGTGACTCTGGACCCTGGTTTCCTGGCTCTGAAATACCTCTCCATTTGGTGGCATGGAGACAATGATGGCTTCTCTTTCGGTTCGGCTCCCAAAGGCTCTTCACATCTCACATATCCTAGTTACATTGACATTTTTCTTCTCTTTCCAAGGTCTTCTGACAGCTTCAGAACTGCAACTAGTCATAAACTATTCACTTCGCCACTTGTTCTCCCCAACTCTTGTTGGGTATTTCGTGGCAGCTGTCTTAGCTTTGCTCCTCTTCTTGACCTGTTGTGTATCATGTGTATGAGTGCTTCATTTCATTGAAAGCTTGGGATAGGAAACTGGTGAAGTGGTGTGGTTGGAGGGGGAGAGTAGAGAGGGAGAAGCTAAGGCTCTGTGTAATGGAACAAGTCTTATCTATGCAGCTTTCCTTCTGTTTGGACACAACTGTGCTGCTTATTAATATTTCATTTGTATTGCACATGCACACTGCTAAGAATGTGCAATACAAATGAATGTCCTCATCTAGGCATAAAAAGGCTATTAATAACTGATCCTATATGTAGCTATGAGTTTCCAGAATCTTATTACAGAAGTGATTCTTTTTGCCCTTTTCCACTCCAGTGCCAGAGGCTCCACTTGCTCCTGCTTACTTTCTCTCCACGTAAGCCCATGATTTTTTGATTATATAATGAGAATAGCTAAGAAAATCAAGATGTCTAAGGATCTTGAAGGAATTAAATAATTATTACAAAACTGTTTAAGACGAATTTGGAACAGTTTATTCCTTTTATTTCCTGTTGGCAATGCTATTTTCTTTACTAGAGCTGTCTGGGAGAAGTAAAAATGTGTGTTAAAGCCAAAGGGGTGTGTATCCCACTGTATTTTACTTACAGCTTTTGGTTTAGATCCTGATCTGTTACACAGCTATAAAACAGGGCTAATGTGACTGTAATAATAGACACAAATCAGGGTTAGGTCTGTTAAGCATAAAATGAGAATTATATTGAAGTAAAGATTTATGAGGCTCCTAGTTATACCAGGCAAGGAGAAAACCATGGATGTCTTGTGTAAGAATGTGGATATATGCAAAAAAAAGTTATGAGGTTATATATAATCTACAGAAAAATTAATAAAACTTTTTTGTCTATATGATAAGAGATTTATTAAAATGAGCTTAAGTTTTGTTGCTGTGAGAGAGTTCTTACAACTTCAGGTCTATGGTGTTAGTTTGGAAAACAGGGTATTTTTTTCCTGTTTTTTTTTTCTCAACTCTGGTATGAACTATAATTAAACCAGGTACCCATATGTTTACACAGAAAGACAAATGGTCTGTTTATTTCAGCAGCTGTTTAACAAGCCACCAGCACAATCAATTAAATTCCAGGAAATAAAACTTGAAATAAAGATGATATCTGAAATCATTTTTATTCATGGTTAGAGACCATGCAGATTCTTTTGACAAGTCGAAAAATCTTATGGGTGATGTTGAAAACTTCAATGTACAAGTGCTAATTCAATTTGAGGGCAAAAAACCTGACTTGATAGAATGGTTTCTGTAGAGAGATTACTTGAATACCAAACCCCCAAGCAATACAAAGGCAGCCAGAGTATTGTATGCTCATTACCTGAATTTTCAAACACTTAACAACTGTGAGAAGTATGAATATGCAAAGCTTCCAGACTCTGACCAACATTTTTCTTGTTCTTCTCTATTCCTGGAATAAAAAAGCCAGTGGTTTGTTATTGCATATATATAACTGTTATTAACCTATTTTAAAGTTGCATATGATATAAGGTCATAGGTCTGTAACTCAGCAGAGCATTTAAGTAAATCAGCATCCTCACCAGCTGCAGCACCTTAAATACACGTGCAAGTGCTCTGTTGAACTGGGGATAAAATTTCAACCCTTGTATCTTCACAGCTGTTACGCAGGGGAGATGAAAAGTGGACCTTGGACAGATAATGCAATATTAAAAATTTATTAAATCACAACTATGGAGATTAAAATGTTAAAATAGGAATGAACTCTTGCCTTTAATAGTGAGGGTCCTAAGCAGTCATCCTCGTCTCTAGAAGAAAAAACACTTAGAAAAGAGAGCCTTATAATGAATGTTCCATGTGAGGGAACATTTTGAATAAGAATTCCTCTCTCATGTGGAAGACCCCTTGACCTCTGAAGATTTCAGAGACCTACTGCCACATCAGGTCTGAATGCTCCAAAGGCAATGTTAATTTGCATAATTTTAAATTCTGGGCCAGATCCTGTAATCTCTTGTTTGTATATATAGTCCATTATGCTTGAATATTTTGTGGCAGCATTTTATGACAGATGACATATCAGCTCTGATATTTTAACTGGAAATGTGAAATACCACAAAGTGTGCACCACAGCTACACTGGCGTTGTTGCCTGACCCTTACCTTTTGCTTTTTCTCACATGAGCAGCATCACTGATTTCTGATGGGCAAAAAAATCCTGAGATATTTGTGCAAGACTTAGGATCTTGTGCTTACTGCTGAATGCTCAAAGCTTTGACATCTCATCTTAAAGAAGACAGGAAAAACTACAAGTGGTTTGTTTTTTTTTGTTTTAAAGCTAAAACTCTGTTCCTATAAATAAAGGACATCAATCTCTGCAGGTTAAGGCTAACAGGGCAGTAGCAAATCTGTTTATATTAGACTGTCTCTTAAATACAAGAAAAATGTGTTTTAAAAATAAAAAAGCTGGACTGTGTATAACACTGAAGAATGCCACAAAAAAGCAGTTGATGTGCCATGAATGCTTTTATCTTTTACAAGCCAAGTTTTTATTCTGTACAAGCATTAAAGGATTTATTCTGGGAGCTTTTCTTCTGAGATACCTGTAGTCTTTCTCTTCCTTGCTAACTCTTGCTGGTGCTGTTTGCAAGAGACTTCTCAGCTGCCTGAGTCCCTCGATGGTGGCAAGTAGGCAAGTGTTGTAGGTTATGACAAAGTATTGAGGCTCCAAGCAAAATGCTGGCAACATCTGTATTTGCTAGAGGCTCCCAAAGTCCTAGTGCTCTCATCACTTCAATGGGACCTGCTGGAGCATGTCTGCCCACCTTCTCTTCAGCCTGAATGTTCCTGTTTCCTTTCTGTGGAAACCAAGCGGTACTGTGGCTAGTCCAGCACCACTGGCTCGTGTTTCAATAGGGAGATAGGTGGTGATGTGCCCCAAGAGTGGGAAAATGCTTCAGGGTCCTTAGCATATGCTAAATTGCAGTGGAGGAGCGGAGGAGGAACGTCATTGCAGTCTGTAAATGTGTCTGGGATCTGAAATGAGACTCACTAAAAGCAGAGCGCCTTGCTTGTTTGTCAGCGTCTCCACAGTGAATTTCCTCCCTGGACAAATTTTCTACTGAAATTTTTCATGTCTCCATTACCTAACTGGGAAATCAGTCCAAGCTTCTGCTTAAATATTGTCAAAAAATGTGTCCACCAACTTGTCCACTGTGAACGTGTAATAACATATATACTAGCTGCATAAGTACTATGTGCAGCTAGTACATATGTATATTCCTGAGCTCAGGGAATTATTTTACAATAAAAGGAAAATAAACCTGTTGGTCTGTAAAGCACTGAATTGTTTGTAACATAAACATCTCATGCAAATGAAGAGAATGGTGTCACTTTTACATGCCTGATGTTCAGAGCACGACTCAGTCTTAACTACAGAGGGCACTGCCAACTACTGAAATTTAAGGTTTTAGATGTCATGTGGCTTCCTATTTAAGAAATGACAAGTAATTTGGGTAGTAATCAATACGCTGCTGCTTCCTGGAGTTGTACACATTACCTAATAATCAATCCAAATTTTTGTTCAGCTGTCATTGTTAAAGATGATCAGAAAGGAAGGAGTTTGTGAATATAAATGAAGCATCCTATTGCTCTAGGCTGTGCTGTGTCTAACTTGTGTGAAATGATGTTACTTGGTGTTAACTTGCTTTTTGCATAAGAAGGCTGGCTCTGTATTTTGGAATGCTGAACAGAAAATTAAAAATGCAGGCCAGTCTTCAGGAACATTTTACTTACTGTTTTAATAAACTTTTGTTTATGCCTAGAGGTGCCATTAAATTACCAGCCAGACATTAATATACAGTACACAAGGGATCTTGTATATAAGCAATGATTATTACTGTGTGACTCAGATGAAGCTTGCTGTATAAGCTTGCTGTATACAGAGATAGCTGCTGGGTGGGAGATGAAAAGCGAATACCTGTCTGGAGAGAGTGGTGGTACTTGGGCAGTGGATGTGGCATTTGGTCAGCTATGTTTTAGAAGTAAGCTATTTTTTTTCAGAGCAGAAGCATGACTCAAGGGGACAGTGCTCTGTCATGGTCTGTCATTTGCTTTCTTTCATAAAATAATGGAAGGCCAGCACATGGAGTGGATGATCCTGGAGCTAAAGGCACTAAGCATTTCCAGGTGAAGTATTGTTCTAGACTCCCTTAAGGGAGGGGTCTTCTTACACCACAAAAGCATCTGCTTCAGTTACTGTCTCTGAGTGTGCAGGGATGCTGGAAATTAAATCCAAACGTGGCTTGCTTTCTGTGCCACTGTCTCCACAGCAAGAACATCACCGAAGGAAGCAAAGACTGCAAGAACAAGCTGGAGTAAATGTGTGCCATGGACACTGCACTGGAAAGCATCTGAGTAACAGGGTGGAGAGGTAAAATCGGAAAGATATCTTGTGCTTGCATGCTTCCACAGACAGGTACAACTTCAAATGTGGGACTGCAGGAGTGTTGTATGTTCGTCTAGAAGGAAGAAATTCAAAATCCCTCCAGCTCCTGAAAAAAATGTATGCCAATTAATTCAGAATTGGGATTTTCCTTTAGATTTGATCTACTTAAGAATGCACCACAAGGAAAGCTTCCTATGAGGAAAGCTTAGAAATGCTCTCAGGGAAAAGGCACCATCACAACTCTCCCACTTCCTAAAGGGATCAGGGCAGAACTCTACTTTATGCACATTTGATAAGGGAAATAGAAGGCCCTACCTAATACAGCCTCCTTAGGTTCTGCTGCAAAAACATAACCAGATGATCCCTCCCCATCTCTTATCTTCTTGTTTCTAGCTTCCCTACTGCACTTTCTAACTGGTTTACACCTACAAAAAAAGAGTTCCTTCCCTCATTTACTACAGCACAAGGCTCTTGCATTAAAGCCACTTATATGGAATGAAATGGAGGAGACTGGATGCAACCTGTGAAATGAACAACAAAATCAACCTAATATAACTTGTGCAGTGTAAGTTGGATAGATGGCAGGCAGCAGACAGTGCTGCTTGGAAATCTTTGTGAAACCTGATTATATCATAGGAACATTTCAAGTTCACAAAAGAACAACTCTTTCTTTCCTTGGGAATGGGAAAGAGAGGGCAGAGTGTCCCACAAGTGGAGCTCTTCAGCAATATCCTGGTGAAGGCGTGGCGCAGGTGCTGAGCATGAGAGAAGGGAGGAGAGAGAGGGTTTAGCAACTGCATTGGCTGTGCCAAAAGAACAAGAGGTGGGTGTGCGAGTGCTGGATGAGCTAGGGGTGCAAAAACTCGCCTCCTGGTTAGTGAGGCAGTAGTAAGGGAAATGAATTCACAGTGGAAGGAGAGCAGCATGACAGTAGGTTTGGCTATAAAAGGCTTCCCCGTCGGGCCATGTCCTTTATGGTGTTGTCTACCTCGGGATGGCACGTATTTCAAAACTCTTACCTCAGCTTCACTTCAACCTTCAGTTCCCATCCCATCTCCCCTCTCTTTGTTTGAATAAACAGTTTGGGTTGGACACTTCTGGAATAACGACTGCATCCAAAACTTTCATCAGACAGTGCTTTCATCAGACTTCATGATTTGTATCTGATCACTGCCAAAAAACCAAAGCAGTCATTATATTTGATGGTTGGAGGGGCTGTATTTGCTTCTGTGTTTTTATTTTTCATTTATGTCATTATTTGCCAGCAATACACAATGATGTCCTTTGTTTTAGTTCAGTTTTACTCCCTTGTCCTCATGTAATATTATTATAGGCACAAAGTGCCCCAGTTTTTTTTAATACTTCATCACTTATTAATGCTGCGGATCGTGGTATGAAGAGTTGGCAGCATCCTAATTTTTTCTGTATTGACAGATATAATAGCTGATTTGTTATTAAATAGCTTTTAAAGGATCTCTTCCTCTCTGGTTCTATTTCTTTTCCTAATTATTTAGTGTATTTTCCAACAGCTTATCTCCTTTCCTGAGTCCACCTTTTTTTTTGTTGTGGGGTCTGCTTTCACATTTGAGAAGTTTTCCACTTCAGTCTGAAACTTTGAGGGGCAAGGCAGAAGTGAACCTGATCAACATCAGACCCCATCTATTAATGTGCTCTCGTGCCTCTCTAGGAGAGAGCTTGTGAGGATGTCTGCAGGAAGTGGAGGAGGAGTTGGAGTTTTGACTCAGTTCAGAGTACTGCCAGGGGCGATCTCCTGACAGCTTTGGCCTGGTGGTCCCCATTCATACTGAATTGCAGAATGATTTGTGTTGGAAGGGACTTTAAAGGTCATCTAGTCCACGCCCCCCCCCACTGCTCGTGTTATAGGTATTTTGGTATGATTATTGTAATATTAGAAGGTTATTTTTGTAAGTGTAAGGAGAAAAAATTATAAAAGTATCACCATGTTACCTCTGAAGTGTCTTATTTAAGAGATTAAATCCAGTTGCTGTTCACTGTGAAATCATCCAGATAAGCTATTTCATATTAATTTTCACTTTTCAGGTTTAAATATGTACAGCTTTTCATGGTTTCAAAAAAACTTATTTTTTTCTTATGTTTTTAAGTTGTAGTTAAAGAAGCCCATAATTTGTTTCAAGCACAGCTTTATTATGCCAGTTGCTTTTTTGTTTTCTTTTTATTTTTTTAATTCAAACTTTTTGACTGCATTATAGCCTTGCTGTCTACTGGGAAACCATATTTCTGTGAAAAAGTGCAAAACATGAAAATTTCTCCAATCTATATGCTCTCTTGGAGGTCTAGGAGAAGAAGGCAAGAGAATATAATGAGTGAAGCAGCAATAAGCCAGGTTCTCTTTCTTTGTAAGAACAAGCAGGTTATAGGAAAGGGATCAGTAAAGCCCCGTTTGTTGCCTTTTAAATTTTCTTCCTAATGCCTAAGATTAGTGCATGGAAACTTCACACTGGGCTCTTAAATAAAACAAACAAAAAAATGCTTATTGGCAGCATACTAAATTTGTAAGAGGATGCTTTATTACAAAAAAAAAGCATTATATATTTCAAGTCTTTAGGGAAAGAAAGTTCATACCATTATAGAAATAAAACCAAAAAGCCTTTTATCATCTTATACCTTCTATTTAGAAGAGCATATCTATGCATGTGTTTAGTGCTGGTATAAATTGAACTTGTACGTAATTCCTACTATTGCATTCCGCTAATGGTAGTTCAGTCCTGCAGCCTGTGAGCGCATTTAATATCCAGTAGGAACAACCGAAAGATCCCTTGCAGATGCCTGAAACAGAATAAGCTCCTAGGCCGGGACAGAATAAGAGAGATGAATTCCATTTCCATAAGGAAAACCAGGTAATGGGATCAGTATAGCAGTCTCTTCAAGCTGCTGAGAAAATCTGAGATCATGCCACTAAGTGCTTGTGAGAAATATAAATGTGTTGTAAACTGTCTCCCATATATTTCCACTTTTTCTCCTCAACTTTCCTATTTATAATTAACACCTCTCTTTATCTTGTTCATTCTGAATATCTTTGTTCTTTTCAAGTTAAATTATTTAATACTATCTCTCCCTCTCGTTTAAGCTCCCTTTATCTTGTGATCCCCTCTCCTTTATATTGAAATCTCTCCTGTCTAAATGCGTAATCAGATTACATCTGCTACTACAGAACTTAAAAATCCCAGCACACTCCCTAAAATAACTTAACTGTGTAGTTATTAGACAGCAAGGTATGTTGTGCAGATAAGAGGCTGGGTACACAAAAGAAATAAGCTCCGTATGGCACAAAGGGGAGCCAATGTCTCTGCATCACTTACAAACCACGTCAGGCTGAATTGTTCATAACGTAAAGCCCAGAAACCTCCAGTCCCCTTCTGGCTCTTTGCAGACATTAAAACTAGTCGCCGCTCACGCAAACAGTCCTGTTGATTTCAATAGATTACCTGTGAGCAATGAAGATTTGGTGTCACATAGCTATGTGTGTCATCAAGCTTTTATACTATGCAGAAGGAAGCACGAGGGCCTTTAGAGGCTGGAAAGCATCTGGAAGCCCCAAGATATGTTTGCAGTTGAAGAAAAATGAAAATTTGGTCATGTGAAATCAGAGAGAAGCTAAATTCTTGTTCCTGTACTGTGTCTCAGCCACTGCTAGACATATCCCAAAATAGTTTTGTACCATGTAATGGAGAATACATGTACACATGTGCCAGACCATTCTGGGATCCTGTCAGATCCCAGTGGTTAATTAGGATATGTAAACTATCTGTATGGGAACCTGCCGAGGAATGTGAAATGTTGTGGGATATAGTTTTGGATGACACACTGATTTGTCCTTCTCTAATACTGACCGAACGCCTCAATATGGATGACAAATGGCCTTATAGCAACAGTGACAATGTTTTGCAAACAGACTTAGGATGTGTGAGACACCTCCCAGTGATACAATGCACTTGTAGTGTTTTCATCCTTCCTGTTCTGCACTGGTGGGGCAGGGCAGGGCTTACAGAGTGCTCTCTTATGTAAAAGCAGAAATAATTTCATTTATTACATCAAAGAGATCTATATGCTTATCACGATAATCAAAGAACGGCTTTTAAACAAAACCAGCTAAAATATCTTTGTACAAGTCTTTTGATACACAGCTTAGAATATCTGCATATGATCTTAAAAATTACAGAAGACGAGCCATATGAATCTGCATATTTTGTAACTCAGTTGGCAAAAGGCATTTATTACAAACTTTAGACCTCTTGGAAACAAATTTTCAGGCAAAGCATCCATTCAAAGCAAGAGAGTCTTATTAAAGCTTATCTTTTTCTGTAGTGAGTATAGACAAAAGTTAAACTTTTTTTTCTGGGATATCTGATGGCCATCAGCAAGTCATTAGTGTTTTTTGTTTTTTTTTTTATCTTTTTAAACTATTCTAAATCTAATATGCAGTGAGATAGCTCATCCTTCTCTAGAGAAGGAGAGACAGGCTTGGGACTGTGCACAAGGAGTTAGCCTTTGGGAGAGGAAAATGAGAAGAATCTTCCAGAGCTGAGAACTGAACCTGAGGTTTGTAACTTTTGCCAATTAGATCTGCTGTGAGCAAACAGCTGAAACTTGTTGGCAAAATGAACCTAGAATTAACCTGGGCAGTGGGTGAGATCAGAAATTCATAATTAGCATCCACCTGCAAAGAGTGAGGGGCAGGATTAGAACCCTATAAAAACTATGATGCAAAAGCAGGGAGGGACTGCTGCCTTTAATGCAGAATTTTATTGACAGACAGAGCATCCTTGGTACTGCCCCTTATTTGCATCTATCTGCAGCTTCTGCTGCAATTGATGTTGCAGCAACTTAATTCATGAAGAAATGTGGCTGCTTCTAAGTTCTGAGTGCTTAACTTTTCAGTCTCAGTAGATTATTTGTCATTTTGCTTTTCCCTGGTAATAATGCTTTCCTGAACTGTGCTGAAGCTGTTTGTGCCTTCCAGCCCTGCTGGTGCAAAGCCTCCTGCCCATCTCTGTTGGGACCTTCAGGCCTTCACAAGAAAATGACCTGGGAAGCACTGGACACCTGCCTGGTCTCCTGCTGTGTTCAGATGAGAGGGCCTGTGCTCCTGCTAGTGTGCTTTCAGAGCCACATAGGAAAGGATCTAAGCACTCTGATCTCTGAGTGGTGCAGATAAAAACCATGCCATAGGATTTGGGCCACCTCACCTGTGAATGAGTATCCACACAAAGATTTAATATAATTTATGTGATAAACATTAACTTTACATCTTTAGCTGATTCATCTTACCCTTCCTGTGCAGTAATCAAATCCTCCAAGTAATCAAATCTTATGGTGGTTATAATCACAGCTTGCTCTAGAAGAACAGCTGTTACACATTTATTTTCTCCCAAAACAGTCAACCTGTAGCACTTGCACAGTCACAGTCAAATGTGGTGAGGTTTTGCAATTTGGCACTCATATCCGAGAAGAGAGTGAGGACCAATGTGTACTCCAGTAAACTTTTAGTAAAGTAGGGAAATGTGGAATAATTTTAAACTGCATGTTTTGGATCCCCATGTGGGTAGAACACATGTTCCCTCTGTATTTAAAATAAATTAGCTATGATGTATAGGTGCTCATGCAGGTGAGCCTCACAGGACATACAGCAATAGATGCCTCCTGAAGTGGCTGAGATCACAGCTGAGCTTTGAGCTACAAACATTGATTTACTCGGTAGCAGAAAGCGTGTGGCAGGGCTACTCTTTGATGCCTGAATGTACCCAGGGAGACCGTGAAGTATAAACTTAACCGAAATGTTTAGAAATCGCACAGCAGCACCGGTGAGTGTTTGAAACCTGCGGGACCACGGCAGCCGTGGCAGTTTGCCGGCGAGCAGTTGGGATGACAGAGCCTCTCGGACTTCATCGTTTCCTCGTTAATGTGATTTAGAGCAGCGGGTCGTGGCCGGGCAGAGGCCGGGCTAACGAACCCACCGGGGAAGCGGAGGCGGGAATCGGGAATGGGGAGCGCAGGTCGAGCACCAGAATGAGGTTTTTATGATCTTCTCTTTTTTAACGGAAACATATTTGACACTGAAATAAACCCACCGACCCCCGCACGGGGATCCGGTCTGCCCGGAGCTCCTCTCGCCCCGGAGCGGGCGGGTTGGGGGGGGGGGGGAGCCGAGGCCCCTCTCCGCCCCCGGCCAGCTGCGCGCGCCTCAACGGCCACAACCCCATCCAGTTGGCGCGCGCCAGCCCTCCCTCCCGCGCGTCAAACGCCGGGCGTCACGCAGAACGTTGTAATGCACCAAAACAGCGCGCACGCCGCCCCGCCGCGCCCGCTGAGCCCCGTGCCCGCCGCCGGGGGCCGCGCCGCCCGCCGGAACCGGCTCTGGGGCCGCTGCGCTTCTCCCGGCCCGCTCGGCGACGGGCAGCAACGGCGGCGCCGTCACCGTCCCGTCCCTTCCCGTCTCCTCGCGGTGCCCGCCGGCCCGCCTCGGCGCGGGAGTGCAGGGCGGGGCGAGGGGCGGCCGAAGCCGCCAGCGGGGGTGGTGTTGAGGGGGAGCTCAGCGCCGCGGGCGGGCAGCCGGGCGGGCGGCGGCGTGTGCGTGTCTATTAGGAGGTGCGTGGTAGCGATGGCGGCGGTGGGTGAGCCTTCCCCTGTCAGCGGATGCGGCTGGTCCTGCTGCCGGCGGGCGGTGGGGCTGCACCCCGCCCCGGCGCTGCGCTGGGCCGGGCCGGGCCAGGCGGCGGGGAGCGGCGGGACGCGCCATGGGGCTGCTGGAGCGGCTGCGGAAGGAGTGGTTCATCCTCGGCATCGTGCTGGTCATCGCGGTGGCGCGGCTGGAGCCCGCCGTCGGCGTCAAAGGGGGTGAGTCCGGCCGCTGCCCATCGCAGGGGGACCCGGCGGCACTTTGGCAACTCCCAGCGCTGTCCCCACCTCGCCCCGCCACCCGGCGCCTTTTCGTGCGGGTCGGGCCCGGTGGCGGCGGGGAGCCGGCCGCCTCGCTGCTGGGGTGGCGGGGGGCGGCGGGAGAGCCCCGCGGGCCTTTCCGCGAGCGGAGGGTACCCGGTGGCTTTGCAGCTGGGGACGCGGGGACCGGGCCGAGGTGCCCCTCGGGGCGTCCCCTCGGAAACTGGGGAACTGGAGTTGTCCCGGGGGCGCGGGAGGGCGAGTGCGGGGGGCCGGACTCGCCGGGCCCTCCCATGGTCCCCGCAGCCCCGTTTCTCGGCCGGTCGCCGCTTCTCGGGTACCCAGGAATTATTGCCAGGTGCCTTCCCGTGTGCATCCTGGCGAGGCACCGTGCCAGCTGCTGGGATAACGCCCTGGGCTTTTTGAATCGTCAGTAACGAAAACTGGAGAGCAACTTGCTTGGAACCTACTCCTGTTAAACCCAGCAACAACTTCAAGAAGTCTGAGATGGGCATAAAGTCACTGCAGTTCCGTGTGTGGATGTCTGCCATCTGTGAGCTTCTCGAGAGGTGCAGCTTAGTGTGTATTCTGTTAAACCCTCGGGTGCTGTGTTTCAGCCAGGTAATTTTTTTTTTTACCTGAGAACAACACACCTGTAGTTTGGGTTTGGTTTTTTTTTTTTTTTTTTTTTT